>JAEIGO010000837.1:0-27500 GCA_018903765.1 Drosophila aff. chauvacae BK-2020 | reverse complement strand
CTCTGACTATAATATTAAAAAAATATTTTCTTTCTAGTGTACCAATAATTATTTCTAAGGGAGCAAACAAAAGGATTTCGATTTTCGTCGAAAGGACCTGTAAATTACAAAATTTTCATTTGTTTTCAATTCATTTATTCTCTATATTTATGAATAAAATATCCAAAAAATAAACTAAAACCATTTACGATTTTGTGTTAAATAAATGAAGTGTCCCAATATTTATTTCGACCAGGTAGAGGTGCCGAAACATCGATGCTTCCAAACATTTTTCACAAAAACATCGATGTTTTCCGATGTTTTCTAACAAAATTTATATTTGAATTAACACTTGAAAAAGAAAACACATTATTCATTATTAAAATAAATTTATTTTGCGAGGAGTACCTCACCCCCTATGTACATACTGTATATATATATATATATATTTAGTTAAGTTAGTAATAAGTTAGGGTTAAGAGACATAAGAAGACCCACGAAGGGCACCTGTAAATAGCTAGGAGATAGGGCAAACCCAACACCCGCCAGCAACATCGACATAGCCAGCCAAGCATCACTGGCACCGACCCGCCGCGTCATCATCACTGGCGTCGGCCAGCAACATCGCGAGCACACGCCCGCAACATCGCGAGCAACATTAGCCCGAGACATCGCGAGCAACACACGCCCGCAACATCGGCCAACAACATCGGCCAGCAAGCTAAACGCAAGCAACACCGCGAGCACCAGCAACATCGACTCTCAGAGAGAGCCCGCAACATTGCCGAAGAACCCACCACCACACAGAAAGGGGACAAAGAAACGGCAACCCGAAAGCTCAAGAGAGACCACCGATCGGGAAGCGCATGCCAGAGCGGGACGGCGAGAACATGCGCCTCGGCAGAGGCCGAAGCTTCTGCGCCAGAACATCGGCAGAGGAAGGGCCCGAGCAACGCCGCCGCCGCCGATCGTTCTCTTCTCTCGGCGAACTTCAAGGCGAACAGACGTGCGACGATATAACCCGCAGGAACACGTGGTGGAAAAGTACCGACGGCGTTTAAAATCTGAGGCCACATGGACATGGAGTCCAGCGCCCAGGTGTAAGGAGGGTGAGCCGGCCAAGCCTCCCGCGGCATGGGAGCCGGCGGTGTAGACACGAGTTAGGAAATCAGATAGGAAAACTAGACGGACAAAATAAACTTCATAATAAAACCCGACGGCATTTGGCATCTATCCTGGGCAGCTCCTCCTCCTCCTCCTCCTCTTCTTCCCTAAACTCCCCTCTGGGCGGACTTGGGCTTGGCACCATGGTAAACAGGGCCGGCTCTCAAACCCCGAGATCCTCCTTCATCTTCGGCTAGGGCATCGGCATCGGCTCGGGATCGAAGCGCCGGCACCATGGTAAACAAGGTCGGCACTAAGACGCGCCCGGCTATCCCGACCCGGACATATTCTCCTGGCGAGGCCAGCGGCTCGGCCCCATGGTAAACAGGGCCGGGTACCTGGCCACGCCCCCCGAGGGCCCCGACGCGGTTACCGGCATCGGCCGGCCGCTCGGGCCGCCCATCCCGCCACGGCTGCCCCGTCACTTGGCCGACGTGGACGGGATTGTCTGTCCCCAAGAAAACCTCGATCTTGGATCCACACGCAGCCCTACACGGGCCGCCCCTTTTCCTTAGACTATCCTCCTAATATAAATCTGCGCTCTCACCAGCGCATCCCCGTTTCCCCTGCCTGTCTCAATATAAATAATGGGAGGACTCCTAAGCCGCTGAGGATATCCCAGCCTTAGAACGAATCGCTTCCTCACAATTTTAAATTTAATAACAAATCAAAAAAATTAAAAACAATGCAAATTCTTTTTACACGCATCATAATAACTGATAATTGGAAACTTAAAAACAATGCGAATTATTTTCACAATGTAATAGGAAATTAAACTTATAAGATATCTGTTTCAATTGTCTATCTATAATGAGTACATATTGTATATGTAATCACTTTGTTGTCGATATGTTCAAATTTTTGTTTATAAACATTAATTTGTCCACTAAATCGGATTTGAGACGAGTTCGGCGATCGGAAATGATTTCTCCCGCTTTGCTAAAAGCCCATTCCGATTCAACCGATGTTGCAGGCACACAAAAGTGTTTCAACGCCAGTTCCTTGAAAGGTGCCATATTGTTTGAACTCTCCTAAAATTAAAAATATTAATTTAAATAGCTCATAATACGAAATTTAAAAATTTACCTTCCAAAAAAATGAGTGGATCGCACTTTTCTGGCTCGTTCGCCATCTCAAGATGCTGCCGGAGCAAAAAAAAATGAAGTCGAACGCGTGTTAAATAGAATATTTAAAACAAATTCTTCTAATTTGCATACCTTTAGCGTTGTACCTCTTCTTCGTGTTCTTGAAATAGTGACGAACCAAAAACATCGATAGTCGATTGAAAACATCGATGTTTCGGAAATTTTCAAAAACATCGATACATCGATGTTAGCACCGATGTTTCGGCACCTCTAATTGTCTACTCCCCTCTAACACCCTGCATGCTGAAGCTAGCTCCTTGGCTGTGCGATAATGCGGACAGTCCTGCACCCTGGTGTTCTCCCTTGACGTGTAAAGTTGAGTAATGTTTAATCCTAACCATTCCTACGCTAAGCGGACGCCCTGTGCATTACAGTGCGCCTCCTAATACGTGTGAATGGTTGGATCGCTGGATTCTAATTTTATTCTTTCCAGTTTGATTCTTGTTAATATTCCTCGATATATTTTCAGATAACCACCCCTACGCTAAGCGGCCGCCCTGTGCATTACAGTGCCCCGCCTAATACGTGTGAATGGTTGGATCGCTGGATTCTAATTTTATTCTTTCCAGTTTAATTCTTGTTAATATTCCTCGATATATTTTCAGATAACCACCCCTACGCTAAGCGCCGCCCTGTACATTACAGTGCGCCGCCTAATACGTGTGAATGGTTACCGCCCCTCCCTCTAATCAACCGAATTCTTCCTCATGCTAGGCGGTCGCCCTGTACAGTGCCCCGCCTAATACATGCGACCGAATCGGCTCTGTTTAACTTCTAACATCGAGCCATTCGGCTCGACCATTTCCCCTTTCTGTTATACCCTCGAACTTGTTGGCACTCCCCACTGCACACCAACTTCTCTTGCTCTCGACCGACGGCATGACATCGTTCGACGATCGTTCGATCGGCGAGCCTCTTCGTCGCATCGAACTTTCGACAGCCAACACCGTTCTCTACCGGTCGTTCGTTTGATCGAACCGTTCTCTGCGACTTCGAGCCACGATACCTACCACCGGCCGATTGTTTGTTCGAACCCTTTTTCTTTCATTTCTTTAGACACAATTGAATTAATTTAATTCTTTATTTAACAACACCTCGGCCTTGCATTTATTTGTGTGTTACACTAAGGCTATGGCCTTAATTATGTAGTATTTCTTTATATATATACTAGAGGCCCGCTATTGCATCCTCGCTTTGATCGGATGCAGATCCACACTTAAAATTTCGTATTAAATTTCGCTTTGAAGTCAGCGCACTGAATGAGAAATAAAGATTCTTTGAAGTCGAATGACACATATATAATGAGGCAAGGCCTACTCTAAGCCTTAGACCAATATCAATATTCTCCCATTAATATTATTTTTCTAAATTTATGTTTTTTTTTTTTTTAAATAGGTTGCAGGTGGAATTAGAAAATTAAAATACCCATACGAATCTGGAAATTTTGTATCTGATTTTTAAAAAAAAAACTTCAAGTCTCTAAAACATGTGGCCATGGCTGTGATATATCAGTCAGTCAGTCAGTGAGGACAAAGCATTTTATATATATAGATTATTTTGGTTTGGCTCAGTTAGCTTTCCTCTTGTTACTATTATTTTCGGTTATATTGTTTTGCACTTGCGTTTCTTATTTCCCACTGTTGACTCGTTCTTAGGCCTGGAACCTCCGACTGCGCCAGTTACCTCCCTCTAAGCGTAGGTTCGGGAGATTTGATGAGTAGTTCCTAGTTAAGGTGGATAGAACCGTTCCCAAGTAAACGTCCGTGGTTGTTAAGTTCTAAATTCTCAATGAATCTTATTTTATTTCCAAGCTTTTCATTTGCCTTCTACATTTGGTTTCTTATAATAATCTGCTGACCGGGCTAAAATGGAAGTGCAGCGGATCCGTTTTAATGGGGCTGATGTTTGTTTGTTTCAGCGCTTAATGTTATTTGATATGACCAATCGGCATTCCGTGGTCGTACCAAAGTATTGCTGGACCTCCACTAGGTCTCCGGTTCTGGAGGCGGCTTTGGCGGGGACCGCCGAGGGTAAATGCTGAGGCGGTAACTAGCGCACGCATCGAAGAGTTTTATTCTTGGTTTTTTTTCCTCACGTGGATTTGTGTGTTTAACCAATATCGACCAATAAAGGCTGAGTGCCTACAACTTGGCCGAGCCAAGAAAGTAATCTGTTTTGTGCATTTGTGAGATCGGATAAATATCAGTGATAAACGGCGTTGTACATTAATTAATGCAGCAGCAGCAGCTCGACGCAGCGCGGCAGGAGGCCCAGGTGTCTGTCCGGCAGCCACGAAGTCAGCGTGTGTGCGCGACCTAGTGTGTGCCCCCAGCAGCCCCTGCGAGGGGACATAACCTCTGGAAGCCCCGAGAAAACGGCGACGACGGCTCCGGCCTGGTCGGCACAGAACGTGCGTGGTATCGCTAGATCGTACCCTAACCTCACTCTTGGGAACCCCTAATTAGTGCGACAGAGGCTGCAGCCGCGTGTTAACTAGGCTAGAGGCGGCCTGCGCTTAAGCTATGGCAGCGGTATAACCGTCCACGTGCAGCACTAGGTTATTGCGGAAGGCGTGCAGCGGCACGAACGGCGGCGAGGCGCCCCAAGATTTAACTAGAGGAAAGGAATAGCGGAAAGGAGCAGTGGCCTTGGTGAACCAGGCCGAGGATCAGTTTGGCGGGCACATAGAACCCGGTCGCACTTCAGCATGTGAGCAGGCGGAGACGTCACCGGTGCGAGCAGCCGAAGGCGGCGCACACCCCCTGGAGGAATCCAGCAACGATGAAAGGAGTTTAGAGAAGTCGTAAAAATGAAGTTTAATTAGATTTAGTTTTTGCCTAGATTAATTCTAATTCTGGTTTCGATATTTCTGCCATATAGCGTATAAATTTACAAGAGCGGCGTGTGCCATCCATGTTAAATAACATTTCTACAATTTTAAACTAATAGCACAGCACCTGCATCTTCGATGGGCCCAGCGAATCAGCAGCGGAGGATCTGTTTGTAAGTTTTTTTTGCATAACAGCAATCATGGCCTGAGGGCATATTTATATCCTGTCGAAAGTATTTAATAGGGATAGCAATCCGCGAATACGTGCTTTTTTTTTATGAAGATATCGAACGATAGAAAATTAGTAAAAGTAAAAGTATAATCTTAATTTAAAAAGAATGTATACAAACTTCACTGAAATGAAATGACTTGGAATTATAATGAAATGATAATAAAGAACTAACTTGTTGTTATCGGTCTTGTGTTAGTACGGTGAAGCGAATGTCGAATGACTTCGGAATAATGTAAAATAGCGACGAAGGTTTTGCTAAGGGGTAACTATAAAATCTCATAAGTTACCACGGTAGGGAGGGTAAAGACGTGGGGGCAAATAACATCATCGCCACCCACAACGCTTGTGTGTCTCTCGGACCCTAACGTCCGTATGTCTGAACTTTTCAACCTTTTGACCAATCATTTAATATACAGGAAGTGCACTTAAAACCTTATTTTGTAGTAGAGAAGTGTATCATATAGAACCTTCAGATTCTAGTGAACACTTTCCTCTTGGCTACTACAAGGGGTGGTCCGTAATTTCTGGGCTTTGAAGTAGGGTTATCAACAAAGGCGAGTGGTCAGAAGAGAGATCCGGTAGAGCTATGGCGCTTATTAAATTGCGTGGGATGTTTTTTGTCAATCAAAAAATCAATTAGAAATCAATTATATCTGGGATCTTTCTTCGGTCTGCAGGCCAATATGTGGGTCTGCCAGGAGAAACGTAGTCCAGTTTATTGCTCACTTTTATAAGTGCATTATATAGTTGCCTTCCCTTGGGAGTCACGAGGCGTGATCCGCAGTGCGTGTGTTTGGCGTTGTAGTCTCCTGCAGCTATGACGCGATTCCCCAGAGTGTTGTAGAAGTCCATGAATTGACCTTCAGAGATAGTAAAGCGAGGTGGGCAGTAGACAGCGGCAATGCAAAGGTTGACGTTTTCTGAGTGCACTTTTATGGACGTGTCTTGCAAGTAATTTGTTGCAAACCTTTGGTTGCCGGTTCCGCCATAGGCCTGCCATCCGGATGATCTGTGCGGTAAAAGGTATAACCTCTTATATGGAAGTTATATCTCCCTGTGAGGTGCGTTTCAACCAGCAGCATGGCGTCGATTTGATTTACGTTTAGGAATTGAGTTATTTCAAGTTTATGCCGTGAAATGAATGCCGTTGGCATTCCACATGGATATACGTAGGTTAATCATTTATTATTTGGACAGTTGTCTACAAGCAACTGAATCACCATGTTCTGGTTCTGAACAAGGGTTTGCATGGTTGTTTCTATAAATGACATAAGATCCATCATACTTTGTTGCATTGTGAACATCATAGATTCCAATTTGCTTTGCGGCTGCCCTGGAACCTGCTGAGCATTTTCTGAGTGTGGCTGGGGTGGATTTTCCATGCCTGTTCTTACTGCTTCGACGTTGGAGATTCCCTTGGTTGTATTTAGCTGCCCAAATGATGATCTGGCTGCCTTGGCGAAAAATACGTCTGGCGTACTTTTGAGTTGTAATACATTTGCGTATGTTGTTGGTGCGTAGCTGTCGCTCGTCGCATGTGACTCTTCAGCTCCTTGTAGACCGCACAGCCTCTGTAGTTTGCCGTTTTCCTCCACAGTTGCCACATTTTTTCATTTGGGGTCTTCTTTGTTTGCGGGGCAGTTTACGGAGTTGTGGAAGTCTCCGCAGACTACGCAGACCGTCCGAAGTGTGCAGTATGTCTTGGTGTGTCCATACTCTTGGCAGTTTGTGCATTGAACAGGGCCGTTGCATTTGTGGGGTTCTTCCACGGTGATTCTTCGATGCAGTAGAGCTGCATCTTGTAGATCGGGTGTACTTCGTTTTTCTTTAAGGCTTTGCTATCTGGTTCGAGCTCGACCTTAAAAAGTGGTTGCGGCTTTTTGCTTCTGTTAACAATGTTGCTAACATTTTTGGCACAGAAGCCCTTGGCCTTAAGGGCTTCTTGAATCTTAGAGGGCGACGTCAGGTTCTATTCCCTTTAGTACAACTTGCAGTCCCTTGCTACTTTTTAGTTGGTAGGTGTAGAAGTTCTTTTTTTGTGTCCTCCAGGTACTTAGACACAGCTCGGAAGTGTTCTTCGGACTTCGTTTGAGCTTTTTGTTTCGTGGATGTTCCCTTTAATAAGCGGAACAACATGGAAATTATCGTTCCCGACCAGCGCAACAATTTTGTTGACCAGGGCGCTTGAACGTTTTTCCCTTATATAGTAAATAGGTGGGGTCTTTGGTTTCTTTTGGGTCTCCTGCCCCAACTCTGGTTGGTTGTTGTCCGCCTCTGCTAAGATGGAAAAACGGTTATCATTGGAACTCCTGGTTTGGTCGTTGCTTTTGTTGGTGCGGTTGATCTTTGGTTTATTACCAACCGTGTTGAGTGGACTAAGCTTATGCTTAATCTGGATGTAGCGATCCATACCGGCCTGTATAGCCGGGACCGCTTGTTGCTTTTCGAAGCTTACGGTTTTGATGCCATTGTGTTTTGCTGTGCAGCCGTTGGCACCGAATTCGTAATATTGGTTGTTGGTTTAATTATTGGTGGTACTTTTGCTGCGACTGCAGAAATTGTAGCACTGCTAGTTGTTGGAGCTTCTTCCATCGAAGCCGGCGGTGGTGGGGTTTGACATTGGTAACTCCATGATGCAGGAGTTGGGGTGAGCAGAGAGGGTGAGCAGAGCTGGCTCTCTTGCTGTCGACGGTCAGTAGAGCCGAGTTGCTCTTTGTCGACTTCTTATTTTCATCGATATCGCGAGTTGAGAAATAAGACTAACAGGCGTTTCTTGGGTTTACGGAGCTTCTACGATCATTCTTTTGATCGCTGCTAACCGTCACAAAGAGACTCACCCCTCTCGTTTGTTTCCTTGCCTACCCACAGTGTGTGCCTGGCATTGCAATGCGTTGGCATCGCACCCGAGGATGAGTGTCGTCTTGGTATCTTCGGCCCATTGCATTACCCTGACAAAAGCTTCAAGGGGTGCTGGTTCGTCGTGGGCCATGTATCCAGAGGCTATTAGCAATGCTGCCCCATCCGGTGCATCAAGCCTGGCCACTGCTAGGTCTGAGTTGCTAAGATTAGGATGTAGAAGAGCGTTAAGGTTGTTTTTGATGATTATACCCGCCCTCGGCCTACCTGTCGAGTTTGTGTACAATGTTGTATATCCTTAAATAGCCACGCCAGAGATTTGGCCGTCCCTGGTCCATGGCTCTTGTAACAAGCCGATGTCGATGTCCTCCTCTCGGAGGAGGACTGCAAGATTTGCTGAAGGGTGCGAGCTACGCTTCAGGTTTATCTGCACGACCTTCGGCATTATTGCGACGTGGTGTTCGGAGTGTCGTCGTCGAAAAACAAGTCGCCCATCAACTGCTTGGTATCGTCGACTTCGTCCTCGAGGTTGTCATCCGGTTCGGCTAGGAAGACCTTTCTTTGCCTTCCTAATACCGTACCGTACCTTGAAGTCGGGCTTCTCTAGCTGTGGAAGGCATTGCTTGTTGATGAGGAACAAGTACAGCTGGCTTGTCCTCATCTCGCTCTGCCTTCAAGATGGTCAAGTTTTGAGTTTTGAGCACTCTGTCAGGGCTCGAGAGTACCTTAGGCAACGAGATGCGAGCTCTGGGACTTCTCGGGATATCCGTGGCGGGGACGAGCTTTAGGCTAAACCCGTTCCATGCGTTGCCCTTTACCCTGTGCCTTCGAACCATGTCTGAGGAGTCAAAGGATGGTGTCAGACCAGCTAGCTCAGCTAGTATTTTGTCTGATACCATCTCAGACAGTCTGGTCTCGACCTAATCAAATTTCTCTGTCAGCGAAGCCCATTGTCATAGAGCTCGTCCACCAGTGCCATGGCTAGGATGTCTCTAGCCATCTCGCTGAATTTCTTCGCCGGCTTGACGAAGGACGTAGCTCTGGCAACACCTTTGGCGTCCTTTGCCCTTTTCGGAGCGCTCTCACTCACTTCGTGTGAGCGGTTGCGCTTCGATTGGGGCTGCTGGAACGCTTCCGGGTGCTCCCACTCGTACTGCTCAAAGTCCTCGATCACGGCGTGGAATCGGGCTTTGTCTACGATATCGCGCTGGTCAGCTTTACCCTCCTTCTCATTTTTGGCTATCTTTGCCAAAATGAACCGGACTTTACTGGCCTGCGCCTTGGCGTGGCTTGCCTTGGTTTTTTTAGTGGTCTGTTGTGTCGTTTGGGAGTGCTCGCCTTGGCAGTCCCCACCGACCTCGACGGAGTTAATGTTTCGTCATCTGAGCGCAATAACTCGTCTTCGTCGATTTCGGAGATGTTGTTTTGGGGTTTTACCTCCCACATGAGGTCCAAAGCGGATTGTTTTTTGTAGATCATGATCATAATTGCCCGCGTTGCTCGGCGAGGCGAGCGCGGCGGGCCCAGAGGGCTTAGGGATTTGAAGAGGGTCCAACACGGCTTCGTTATTTCAAGTTTATGCCGTGATATGCCGTTGGCATTCCACATAGATATACGTAGATTAGATATTTATTATTTGGACTGTTGTGCTACAAGCAACTGAATCACCCTGTTCTGGTTCTGAACAAGGGTTTGCATGGTTGTTTTCATAAATGACATGAGTTCCATCATACTTTTTTCCATCATACTTTTTTTTTGGTAAACATCATAGATTCCAATTTGCTTTGAGGCTGCACTGGAACCTGCTGAGCATTTTCTGAGTGTGGATGGGGTGGATTTTCCATGCCTGTTCTTAGTGCTTCGGCGTAGGAGATTCCCTTAGTTGTATTTAGCTGCCCAAATTATGATCTGGCTGCTACGTACGGGCAAGTACGGGCGTTGCCCGTACTGTCGACTGTTTGCCCGTACAGCCCGTCTAGAAAAACCGGAACTAGGTAATTTGAAATAATATACAATCGACATGGAATTATTAGGCGTTTAACTAACATGCTTGAATCCATATATTTTAGGGTTTGACGGTTCCTTGTCAAGAAGAATTGACAGTTGTGAAAAACTTTTTGATCAATCGAGAAGCCAAGACTGACGATGGGACAAGACTAGATGTACTTTTCAGGTATCGTGCAGCTTTCAAGAAACGTTCGAATTAATGGCAGCTGTTGAGACATTCGGTTGTAGTACTGCAACTTCGAATCAACGTTTTCAACATTGACTGCAATCAATAGGCCCCAGCGTCTGTCAATGGCCCCTGCTCGCATGTCTGATCTTGTTTACTTGGCTTTTGAAAGAAATAGAACGACCGCATTGAATATAAACATGATTCTAAGAAAATTTAATGATAGAAAAGATCGTAACTGCAGTTGTATTAGATTTGCTCAACTATAATATAATTTCAAGAATATATAAAGTATAAAAAAATATACATATAAATACATAAACGTTTTGCGTATCATTCTTCAAATCATTTATTGCGCATTTATAATCCTGCCCGTCCTTCATTACTTTGTGCCCGTACTACCAGTTAGGTTTAGCTACGGGCCTGTTTAGGTCAGGATATCTCGGAAACCAGAGCCAATTCGGAAATTTCGACCTCGGATTCGGATTCAGCGCACCGAAAACCTTCGGAAAAGTATATATTGGTTTCTGGGTCAAAATTTGGTCGGCCTGTGTTATTGTAAAATGGTAGGGGTTGGGTTATATTATTCTTTAAATAATTTTATCTAACCTATTTTGGTAATTAATTTAGTTGTTTTTACTTTTATCTAAAAAAAAAATGTTTAAACTATTGGCGCGAAAATAATAAAAGTTCCCAATATCGAATTCTGACTGCAAAATGTGGCATCACTGAACCCGAGTTCGAAACTTAGAACCTATCGATGTGGTAGCACCGAAATTGACGTCACGGTTTCAGAGGTGCCATGCAAAACACAGTGATTTTGATTTCCACAAAAGGCATTTCCGCTAAACCAATTTCTCGGTACCAATAAGTTTTCTGTTTTTAGTTTTTCACAAACCATTCAGAAATGGCTGGCAGGGTTGCCATGATGAAATCACGCATGTGTTTTTAACAAACATTTTTTGAAATGACTGTAAAATGGTAGGCTTTGGGTTATTTTATTCTTTAAATAATGTTATTTAACCTATGTATTTTGTTAATTAATTTAGTTTTTTTACTTTTGATAAAAAAAAGTTAAAAATTTTGGCGCGAAAATAAATAAAAGTAGCTCCACACTGTGGAGTCCACAGCTCTACTAAACCCGACTTCAAAATTTCGAATCTATTGATGTGGTAGGCATCGAAATTGACGTCAAGTTGTGTGTTTTCAAATACCCGAAAAATAATATTCAGGCCAAATTCAAAGCTCCAAATTTTGCAATGGCAAATTCTTAATGTTTTTTAAATCTAGTATTTTTTTATGATTCCGTTGTCTAGCACGGTATCCAGAGAAAGAAAACTGTTGCAAAGCAGTGAGAGAGCGAGAGGCAAATAGTTTTGAAACAGCTTGTCACGTAGGTCTGTTCCAAAGGGTGGTATCAATACAGTTTCGAAAATACTAGAACGGTGCAAGATTTAGGAGATTTTTAGTTTTAGTATTTCCATAACGCGTAGCGAAAAAGAATAAAATTTTTAATAATCTGTCTGTCGCCAACGTTTGCCTCTTGCTCTGCCCTTCACATCTTTCAAACTATGGATCCCGGCATGAACAAAAGTGCGCGGAAAAGTCGAATTAAAAGAGCGAATACAGTCTAATTGACTTGATAAAGGCAAATACAATATTTTGGGAATCGGAAAATAATATGAACTTGCATTAAAAGACCTGGGACGAAAAAGTAAAATTAAAAATAAGGATGCAGGACTATCGAAGGGAAAATGGTCCACTTTTGCATCTCGTTATGCGACTGGCACAGGACAGCTTCTCCTCCATGGGTATGGGCAAGGGTTCCATCATGTTTCTCCCTGAACGGAACACCCAACCATGCCTAAAAGAGCCCATATACAATCATCCGAGTTCCTTAGACATGTACTATGAGCAGTCAAAGGCAGGCGCAGCCGCCGGAACGCATGTCAATTGCTTTGGGACAATTAATAATCTAAAACAAATCATAAAAAGATGAATGTGTGTATTGTTTCAAATTTTGCCGGTTGTCTACAAAGTATGACCGCATCATTGGGCCTCAAAAAATGCCGTACTACAAGTAGAAAGAGCGGTCACACTTCAAAAGAATAAACATTTTTGCGCTGCGTGACAACTTTATTTGCTGGATACTGAGCTTCTGGTTCAGCATCTAGTTCTCTAACATTTGGTTCCACTTTCATAGTTCGCGCCTCTGTTATCAGCCCACATACCTCGCCCACTGTAATGCGATTTTCTCAATAACTGACGGTTAAAATCTAATGAAATGTTCACCAAATATTCTCTATGCCTCCCCTACAAGCCAATATACCGTGCATATTGACACACACTCTTAAGCAAGGTACTAACATTAACTCAATTTTCTGAGAGCGGCTTTAAGAAAAATTGTTATATATTTCGCTCGGGAACCAGTGTGACCAAATATTATAAGGAAAAGGCGGAAAAATGAGGAAAACGCGTAAATGGGGTCATAAAATGTAATTATAATGAACAGGAACGGATTCGATATTGGAATACTATTTATTGATATATATAGGAGGCACCAACGCCGCCGCCGGAGTTTGTTTGTGGCGTCAAACGGTGAGGTTGTGTTTCCCGGGTGCTCCTCCGGGAAGGCGGTAAAACAGCCAGACCTAAGATCGTAGTGGTTCGTGAGTGTGTGGGATGGTGCACTGAACGCCAGGCGGTACTTACCTGTGCGGTTTGGTAAACCTCGGACTTCGCTCCGCCCTCCAGAGTTATCCAGACGCTGGCCGCCACTTCATCGGCAGGGGGTAAGTGGGAGGAATCTCTCCCAGAGGGGCTGTGTCCCACTTTCTCTTCCTTTGAGTAATTTCTCTTAGCAAGGTGGCGTCCTGCACGAAGTGGCATATCATGCCAGCTGATCGACAGGTCAGCTGTCGAATCAGTGTTCGAAAAGGAGCAATCACATATGATTACTTCCTTCGCAACCGTCCGACAGGGGCGCTGGTGATCATAGTTGAGTAGGCTGAGCAAAGCTACTTGCTACGTCACGCACTTGTGCAAAGGCAGCAATTTACAGTAGTATACTGTTTTGGGCTGCTGCTCAGATCCTTTGGCATGGAGGCAGGTTTCAGACTAGAAACTCCCTCCCAGCACACCGGTGGCCTACGAGGTGTTAAAGGTCACGGAGCAGACCAACTGCCATCCCCTCCGCGTGTGCGGTACACCTAGAAACGGGGCTCTGGCGACCGAGACGGGGCGGAATAACCCCCATCGGTTAAGCCGGGGAGAAACCCTCGGCCTCCGTTGGAAGGCCCGCAATGTGTAAACACTAGCCACGTTCGCTAAGCAGTCTGCGTCTGAGCCACACTGGCCGGCAGATTCATCTAGCGACGACTCTCAAAATCCACACCGCGTCTGTGCCACACTGGCCGGCGGTCTGGTCTGCGTCTGCACCGCATCGGTCGGCAGTTTTCATAACCTGGCAGAAGGTATAAAACGCAAAACCCGTAAGCAGGGGTCACATGCTTCTAAAAGGAATGCCGGAGAATAACATAACTACTCCAGGTGGCAGCCACACTAAGTGTGGAAATCCACCCGCGGTTAACGCCGCGGCTAGGACACAGATTCTGGAGGCCCTAACCTGCATTCCACCTGTCATGGCAGCGCCGGCGGCCCACTTGGCCGACGCCCCATTAATAGCGACAAGTGCGACGACTACATGCGACACTGAGCTGAAAGCCTTTCAAAAAGGCTCTAAGCTCCAACGAACGCCTCCTGGAGGCGCCCCGCCAACGCCAGCGTTAGCACCGAAGCCAGCCCGAAATCCCTCAGGTACCAAAACTGAGGCAGATTCCGCTACCCCAAAAGGGGCAGGGACTCCCTAGCCCAACCGGCGTTGCGCACCCGACCAAAGGGCCAAAGCTCTCGCGTCCCAACTGGAGGAGATGGGCGTTATCCTGGACGACCTTCTCATCAAGGTTAAGGACCAGAAGGCTCGTGGAGTAAACCAGTCAATGAGGAACGCACTCGCCAGACTGAAGGAGCTTCAGCTGGCAGTCCAGCAACAGACAAGCAGGTACGGAGACACCTGCACCAAGGAGACCGCGGACAGGGCTTGTCAGGCAACCCCGAGGAGTCCAACGAAGAGCACCTCATCGGAGATGGGCTGCCAAACGTCCCCCACGCTTCGAGCCAACCCCAAGAAGCCGAGCTACTCTGCGGTGACGAGTGCTGCCGGCCGCAACGAACGGCTGGTAGCCGCGATTCAGCGCGCCGTGCCAGAGAGAATCCCAAGAGGGTCAAGCAGACTGGCCCCGAACGGAGCAAGCGCCCAATACGACGCCAGCGGACGAGACGAGACACTCTGATCCTCAGCCCTTCTCCGGAGTCTTCTTACGGCGAAATTCTGTGCCTGGTGACTCGCTTCCAGGACGCCAGGATGAAGGCGGTTGCCGGGTGGTCTCCACGACCAGAAGGACGGGCAAGGGGACCTCCTGCTGGAGCTAACTGGCGTAGAACATGACGCCAAGAAGCTCATGGAGGACATCGGCAGTGTGCTGGGGGACAGGATCTCCATCCGAGCAGCCACGCCCCAGTCTCTATTCGTCGTGCGAGACCTGGATGAACTAGCCTCCGGCGAGAACTCGCTGAAGCGCTCTCGAGCAGGCAGGACTCCCGATCAACTCGGTGGCAGTCAGGAGCTTCAGAGCCGGTCGCTTCAAGACTCAGACCGCGACGGTCTCAGTGCCGACCAACTTGGCGAACCTGCTTACGGCGTTGGGCAAGGTGAAGATCGGGTGGTGCAAGTGCCCGATCAAGGAAGTGGATTCCCGCCCGAAGTGTTTTAAATGCTTGGAGGTGGGCCACATCGCCAGCAGGTGCAAGAGTCCGGTGGACAGAAGCAAGTCCTGCTTCAAGTGCGGGCAAGAAGGGCACAAAATTGCAACGTGCACTAACCATGTGCGTTGCTTCAGGTGCGTCAACAAGAAGCTGAAGGACGTCAACCACCAGGCTAGCAGCCGCAGCTGCCCACTGATGGCGTCCGCCGGAGCGGCTTTCGTACCAAGGGCATGAAGGTGATTCAGTTAAACCTGAACCACTGTGCGGCAGCACAAGATCTGCTGTCGCAGTCATCGAGGGAGTGCGGCGCTGATCTCGCGCTGTGCTCAGCGAGCCTTACAAGGTCGGGACGAGCCCTAACTGGGCGGCCGACAGCTCTGGCAAAGCCGCCCTCTGGACGTGCGGCCCAGGAGCTACCCGCCTCTCCCATGTACTCGCTTCGAGCGGATTCGTCAGAGCGAAAGTAGGCCACTGGTGGGTCTACAGTGTCTACCTCGCCCCGAGCCTATCGCTGGCAGAGTTCTGCGTCAGGGTGGACCGACTGGCCACCGATGCCAGGGGCCGTCACCCGGCTTTGATCGCGGGCGATTTCAACGCCTGGGCCGTGGACTGGGGCAGCACCTACACCAACGCCAGAGGCGGGTCGCTGTTGGAGGCCTTTGCCATGCTCGATGTTGCGCTCCTAAATTCGGGGGGCAACACACGTTCTCCCGGATCGGGGCTGGCTCAGTGGTCGACCTCACATTTGTGAGTGGCTCCAGAGCCACCCAGTGCGTATGGGAGCTCAGCGGGATGTACACAGCCAGCGACCATGCCGCCATATTTACCAACCTGGCCCCTCACATGACGCCTGCTCCACGGTCCCACTCGAGACCGGCGAGGAGTTACAGGGCCGACACACTGGATGTACGGCTGTTCTCGGAGGGCATGGAGAGACTGGATGTCTCTGGCTCCGCTGAGCAGATGGCGGAAGATGCCATGCGGCAGCTCAGGCGGTCTGCAATGACTGCATGCAAGTCAGGAGTCCCCACAGCCGCCACCGCGAGCCGGTGTTTTGGTGGAATCAGTCGACGCTACCAGCGGTCGTATGGTACCACCTCCCTTCTAGACAAAAGGCGGGAGTACCAGACCTGTCGCAGAGCACTTAAGGCTGCTATTCGGGCGAGCAAATCCAAGTGTTTTCTCGAACTTTGCGACTCGGCGGACCGCGACCCGTGGGGCAGTGATTACAAAACGGTCGTGAAGCGTATAAACTGCCCCGGCAAACTTGCGCCGCTCGCGCCGGAGAGCCTAAAGCGGATCGTGGAACACCTGTTCCCATCGATGGACGTCCCAACATTCCCCGACGCCGGCGACTCCCTGGCATGTTTCGCTCCGGTCACGGCGCATGAGATTCAGGAGGCGGCCGCAAGGGTAAAGACGTCGAAGGCCGCTGGCCCCGATAATATACCCAATAAGGCCCTGAAGCTCGCACTGACGTGTCGGCCTGACCTCTTTGCGAGGCTGTTCAGCAGGTGCTTGGCAGAGGGCGTGTTCCCGCCCAGGTGGAAGTTGCAGAGGCTGGTTCTGTTACCGAAGCCCGGAAAGCCGCCGGACGACCCGGCATCCTTCCGACCAATCTGCCTCATCGACGGAGCCGGAAAGGTGCTCGAGCACTTAATTGGAACGCGCCTAGAGGAGGCGATCCGATCAGCTGGTGACCTCTCGGCCGCGCAGTTCGGCTTCCGAAGGCTAAATCCACCGTCGATGCCATCTCCAAGGTGGTAGGCATCGCCAGGTCGGCAATAGCCGGAAAGAGGTGGAAAGGCGGCTCGAAAGAGTACTGCCTTGTGGTAACGCTTGATGTACGCAACGCCTTCAACACGGCGAGATGGAGCTGCATCATGGAGGCACTATCCAGCTTCGAGTCCCCCATACCTCATGAAGTCGATGAGCAGCTACTTCAAGGACCGTACGTTGGAGTTTTCCACCTCCGACGGCGCTGAGTCTGTTGAGCTTTCCTGCGGTGTACCTCAAGGTTCCGTATTAGCACCGCTACTGTGGAACGCGGTGTACGACGGAGTATTGCGCCTCTCACTGCCCGGTCGGTCCGAGCTCGTGGGCTTCGCAGACGACATTGCGGTGGTCGTCGTGGATAAGATGCTATCTCGTGCCGAAGAGACCTGCAACTCGTGCATCGTGGCCATCAGCTCATGGCTGTCGAGCTTAGGCCTGCAGCTAGCGCCGCAGAAGACGGAAGCCGTGCTGATAAGCAGCCGAAAAAGGTCGAAACCGCAACCATCGAGGTGGGCGGCGCATCGATCAGATCGTCCAGAGCAATTAAATACCTGTGAGTCATGCTGGATACGAGGCTCTCGTTCCGCTAGCACCTCGCTTATGCCAGCACTAAGGCGGCTACTTCCTTCCGGGCGCTGTCTCGGATCATGCTGAACCGTAGAGGCCCTAAACAAGCGTGACGAGGCAACCCTGCTGTACGCTGCCCCGGTCTGGGCGCACGCCATGGCGACGCCCTCGTATAGCCGAGGAATGAATGCAACGCACCGGCTCGCCGCTCTGCGTATATGCAGCGCATTCAGAACAGTGTCGGACCAGGCGGCACAGGTCCTAGCCGGGACACCCCCTTGGATCTCCTGGCCAAGGAACAGGCCACCCCTCTTCCGGGCGGCTGCACGGTAGAGCACTCCCACCGGCGGAGAAGAAGCTGGCACGCTCTGCATTGAAGACTCACACCCTCAATCCTGGCAAACCCGATGGGAGTCCTCTACAAAGGGACGGTGGACCCACCGGCTTATTCCCAGGCTCGAGCCGTGGACCGGCAGAAAGCACGGCCAGGTTAACTTCTTCCTGACCCAAATCCAGAGCGGCCATGGGTGCTTCAGAGGGTACCTCCACACGCGCGGGCATGAGGACAGCGCTGCCTGCGTCTGGTGTGCAGACGGCTCAGAGGAGACCGCGGAGCACGTAGTGTTCATCTGCGGGCAATTCGAGAGCGAGAGGAGGCGACTGGAGGAGTCCCTAGGCGACCAGATCCAGCGTGGACAACCTGGTCGATATGATGCACGTCAGCAATGCCAACTGGCAGGCGGTGAGCAATTATGCTGCGAAGGTTACGACCAGACTCCGGGAGGAGGAACGGCGCAGGAGAGGCGTACCGGGCTAATAGGGGCTATGCTTTCGCGAAGCAATGCTTTGCGGCCGTACCGCGAGGGCTTCGTCTCAATTTTCTAGCCATACGCAAAACCCACCACCCCCTACTTTGTACATTACCCTCACCCCCCATCCCACTAAATAAAGCATGAATTAAAAAAAAAAAAAAAAAAAAACCAACGCCGCCGCCGCCCACAGACGGATTTTTTCTTATTTAAAATGTCTTTTGTGAATTAAATCCCATATAATAACACTTATAATTACGGCTTTTATACAATTAACCTTTTCCTGGGCACAATAAAAGCGCCCCATGCGAGCAATGTTTTTATTTTTTAATTTCCCCCATATCTAGCTTTCGAAATAAATAAATTTATTTATTTTGAAAGCGAAATCACAGCTGTTTTGTTTCCTGATCTGGCAACGCTCTTACCCATTTTGCAAGCTAGATTTCGCTTATGTTAGTACCCGAGAAAGCGACCTTTCAGAGAATTCTTCTTCTTCTTTTTTCCGCAAGCGTTTTTTTATATGGAGTTTGGCCGCTTTCAGAAAATTTAGTTTATGTTAGTACCCAGCTTTAAACTGGAGTTATAAGAGTTCCAATTTTTCTGCCCTATTTTGTATGGACCTGGCCCTGAAGTTGTGATTTTCTCAAAAATTTTCAAAAATGAAACTTTGTAAAACTTTTGTAAAACTAGAATAAATATCCTTTGTCCTGCCATATGTCATTATATTGCACACACTTTGTGAGCCGAGATATTAATAAAATTGTGAAAACACGATTTTTCAAAGACTTTTTTTTAATGGATCCAATGGTCAAATGCTCCCAAACCTAATAGAAAACGATAGGCAATTCTTTTCTTAGTTCGATTTAGTTGTTTATTCACGAAATAAATAAAAAAATAAAATCCTCCCCTCTTTTGACGAAACCATTGATTTTAACCTGCAAAAAATAGTGAAATATTTCAAAAGGCAAAATGTACAGCATAAGTAAGGTTAGGTTAGAGCGGTGAGCCTGAGGAAGCTCCTTGTAATGCCGCGTAGGCTTAGATCCCCCGTCCGCTACAGGTTCGCATGGGCCGATGACCAATCCTAAGTTAGAGAGGACCAACCCGATCCTAGGATGAAACAGGTTATCTGCCTCGGTGATGCCTCGCTTAGCTCGGGGAGATCCACAAGGGTGAAGAGGCCCAGACTGCCAGTCTTCCTCTGCTTAGGGCCGGACAGTGGCAGAGGAGGTAAAGAACTGTCTCCTCCTCCCTTTCATCCCTACTGTAGTATGTTCACATAGCGAATGCACACTGTACTCAGTGTTATGCATAAATAAATACAATAAATACAAATATATTAATGCACTTAATTTATAAGTCAAAGACCCTTGCAAGGGGCTATCCAAATGCTGAGTCCGCATTTCATACATGCGCGACATACGTGAACATAATACCTTCCCCTATCTCAGCGACCCTTCGCCGTCGCTTACTTATATGTATATGCATATAAGCGTCGCAGCGCTGCAGCCTACGCCGGCAGCGCTGCTACCTGAATTAGGCTAAGAAACCTTTGTATCAATAATTTAAGACATTAACAAATCTACTTTCATTGGAGCGGGACCTTGCCTGCTCCAATTAATAAAACCAAATCTTAAAACCCAAAACCTAAAAATGACTTATTATATGGTGACTTATAAAACCTCTTATATGGCGACCGTGACATAAGTGGACATAAGTGTGTGACGGAAAAATTCAGCAACCATAAAAATCCTATATGGATCTTCCAATCTACCAATTCGTTTATAACTACGTGATGATCTACTGCGAATAGTGAGTTGAAAAACACAGACCACATATTTAACGTATCTTCGTCATTCTCTGGAAGTAAAAACAATATTGAATCAAATGACCGATGTGGCGAAGCAAAGATCGAGACCCCGTTATGGAGAAAGTCGCCGCCTGACCATAGAAACCGAAGATTCCAGGCTCTACTGAAACTGAAACTGAAACCGAAACACACTTAGGACATCCTCATCCCGGCATCACTAGCCGAGAATATCCGTATATGCTGCGGAAAATAAATAGTCTGTGCGAGGACCAGCACCGGCGCCGCCTGAGCTCATAGGCCAGGTCAGCAGAAGATAAATAGCCTGTGCGAGGACCAGCACCGTCGCCGCCTGAGCCCATAGGCCCAGGTCAGCAGCAGCAGAAACCGAGTGCGGGAGGCAACCCGCCGCCTGCACCTTCGAGGGAACGTCAGCGTGCCTGCCCGGCGACGCCCAGCTGACGTAAGGAAGGAAGAGCAAACAGCAGCCAGCCCGGCAACAGCAGCATCGGACGATGGCCGAATATAATTATTTTTTTGTTGCCCTGCGTGGCACACCCAACCTCGATGCACTGCGCTGCATATTATTTCTAAACGACACATTGTAACATTGAGCGGAATTTTGCCCGATGAGCAGTATGCCCGTAAATAATAGGTAGGACTATTGTAAAAAGTAGGAATATCGAGCTAGAAAAAAAACTTCTTATACAAATATAAATTTACATAAATTTATATAAAAATTTCATTTTAAATAAAAAAAAAAATATATATATATACAAATCACATAAACACAAAAATTTAATTGAATGCCACTTAAAAAAAAAGAAAATTCAGTAATACTTTTTGAAATAAATATACATATACATATAAAAGCTATATGTATAGAGTATCGACTTCAATAAGTAGTGCTGAAAAACCATTCATAAATGGTATACTATCAATAAGTAAAATTAAAATCAGAACCATGTTGGACAAAACGGCAGTGGACTCCACTGCAAATATTGAGAATAAGATCGAACTACAATCGAATTCGAATCTTACGAATATATTGTTGTCAATAATCGTTGCAATTTTATGTGCATACATTTTGTATAAAGCATATTAAGCACAATAAATGTATCACGAAAGGGCCCAAGCCATGCAACGACCAGGTAAGGTGTAAACGATTATGGCAGAAATATATTACATTGTTGAAAAAAAAAACATATACATATATGAAAAATAAAAACCAATAAAGGAAAAAAATATAAATAAAAATTTTGTATCATAAATTAATTAAATTATTTTTATTATTTGAAAATTAAAATTCGTAAAAAACCACACGAGTGCGTTATGCGATGGGTAAACGCGGGGGTGTGAAAAATAAAATTAAAAAAAGTGGCGCACTTAAAGTGGCTACTATATACAAATTAACCACCTCCCGCGTGGGCAGTTGCCCACAAAATGGAGTCGTCCGTCTGTCCGTGTATGTGACTATCGAGGTAATTTTCGTGGTAGAGGCCGTGATGCCTTTCAGTGTAACGCGCACTACCAAGGTAACTATAGAAACAATGGATACAACGAAAATTATAATAACCAGACCAATAATTATAATAGAGGTCGTGGAAATTATAGGCAAAGGAATAACAGGAATAATGGTAACCAAAACCGAAACAATGTGAGAGTAGCTCAAAACTCGGAAAACTCTCAAACCCTTCAGATGTGTAATACCAAATAAAAAAATCTATACCATCAATCTTAGTAATAACACTTTTGTATCTTTTTATAATACAGAAACAAATAAAAAACTTGTGTTCCTAGTGAACACGGGTGCAGATATATCAATATTAAAAGAAAATTCTGACATATTTCATGATGTTCAGAAAAATACTAAAATCAGTATTCAAGGCATAGGCCACGAATTAATAAAAACCAAAGGGTGAATTTTTATTGAGATACAGACAGATAAATATATAATTCCACATGATTTTCATATAGTAGATCCATAATTTGCAATACCATGTGATGGAATAATAGGCATTGATTTCATAAAGAAATTTAATTGCCAACTAGACTTCAAACCCAACGAAGATTGGCTTATAATGAGACCAACAAATTTGAATTTCCCAATTTATGTTCCAATAACATACAGTTCGGGTAATAATTCCATGATTCTACCAGCAAGATCTCAAGTGGTCCGAAAGATTCACATCATCAAATGAAGATGTGTACTAATTCCCAACCGGAAATTAAAATGGTATTAAACGTTGCAAACACAGTTCCAACTGTCAAAAAAGACATTTGTCCGATTGTTGAACAAAACCAATGTTGATAAAATAATAAATATTAACGATTTAAAAATATGAAACACTTCGAACCGAAGTTCAACTAATCCCAAAGTCCGAACTACGAAGTTCAAACTAATCCCAAAGTAGAAAAACTGTCTTATCTCGGAACTAAACAAAAAACTTCCCCCAATTCAAAACAAAATTAACAAAAATACGCACCAAATATAGTGATATATTCGGACCTCGAAACCGAATCAATAACAACAAATAATTTCTATAAACAAAGACTAAAGTTGACTGATGACGAACCGGTATACATAAAAAATTACAGAAATCCCTCATAGTCAAAAAAGACGAAATACCAGGTACAGGTACAAAAGCTAATCGATAATAAAATAGTCCAGACCATCTGTATCAACATACAATAGCCCACTTTTGTTAGTTGCAAAGAAAATCCCCCTTCCCGGTTCTGATAAGAAAAAGAAGGAGACTAGTGATCGACTATCGTCAAATTAATAAAAAACTGGTTAATCGGATAAATTTCCCTACGCCAGAATTGATAATCTTTAGATCAACTAGGAAGAGCAAAATAACTTCTCGTATCTAGACTTAATGTCTGGATTCCATCAAATCGAACTCGAAGAAAATTCAAGGGACGTAACATCTTTCTCGACGAACAATGGTTCATATCGTTTCACGCGATTACCATTCGGTTTAAAAATAGCGCCAAATTCATTCAGAGAATGATGACTATAGCATTCTCCGGATTAGAACCTTCTCAAGCTTTCCTTTACATGGATGATCTAATAGTCATGGGTTGTTCTGGAAAACATATGCTTAAAGAAACTTAACTGATGTTTTTGCAGAAATGTAGGAAATACAATCTAAAATTACATCCTGAAAAATGTTCATTTTCATGCACGAGGTCACATTTTTGGGACACAAATGCACAGATAAGGGAATCTTGCCTGACGCACAAAAAATACGACGTCATCAAAGATTATCCAATCCCACATGATGCGGACAGCGCTAGAAGATTCATAGCTTTTCGTAATTACTATAGACGTTTTTGTCAAAAATTTCGACAATATTCCCGTCACATAACAAGATTATGTAAGAAAGATGTTATTCAGACTGTGGTCAACTGATTGCCAGAATGCCTTCGAACATCTCAAATCGGCACTAATAAACCCAAATTTATTACAATATAGATTTTAGCAAAGAATTTTTGCATAAACGGATGCTAGTAGACAAGCATGTGGAGCAGTTCACTCAAATCAAAAACGGACTCCAGCTTCCAGTTGCGTACGCATCAAGATCGTTTACTATAAGGGCGAAGTATCAAGCACCCAGAACAGGAGTGGCAGCAATTCATTGGGCAATAACTTACTTCAGACCATACGTTTATGGTAGACATTTCACTGTAAAACTGATCACAGACCACTCACATACCTGTTCTCCATGATAAATCCAAGCTCAAAGCTGACGAATGAGGCTTGAACTTGAGAAATAACTTTACAGTAGAATATCTGAAGGGCAAGGACAATTGCAAAATAAAGAATTCCATTCGACTACCAGAAACCAAAGTAAACAGAAAAATTCCTGCGAGGGGAAAGAACAAGTAGATTTGCCTAGGCAAACTCGAAACAAAGCTTCTCAGCCCAACGTATACGAAGTCATAGTAAATGACGAGGTACGAAAAGTAGTGACCTTGCGAATAACGAATTCACTATGTTTACTAAAACGTGGAAAAAAGTTATAGCAAGAATTGATGTTAGCGATATGTACACCAATGAAATTCTCGACTTAGGTCAGTTCTTTCAAAGGCTTGAAAAGGAAGCCGGTATACTTAATATCCGCCAGCTCAAAGTGGCACCGAGCAAAGATCTTGGCACCGTCTCAATAGAATCTTTTTTTAAAATTATAGGCAATAAGGACATTACAATCTCTAAGAGTAGCGCTACTCAAGCCGGTGACCCTATTATCAAATAATGAAAAAGAGAAAGAAGCAATACTGTTTACATTCCGCGATGATCCGATACAAGGAGGTCATACAGGCATAGCTAGAACATTAGCTAAAATAAAAAGGAGTTATTATTGGAAAAATATGACCCGATACATATCAAATTATGTAAAAAAATGCCCTAAATGCCCAAAGTCAACAAGGACAAGGCGCTACAAAGACCCCGATGACAATAACAGAGACGCCACAAATGGCGTTTGCCTCGGGTAATTGTGGATACGATCGGTCCACTGCCCAAATCTGAAAGAGGAAATGAATACGCAGTAACATTAATCTGCCGTTTAACAAAATACCTCGTAACAATGCCCATCAAAAACAAAAGTGCAAAAACGGTAGCAAAAACTATATTTGAAGATTTTATTCTGAAGTACGGTCCAATGAAGACGTTCATTACGGACATGGGAACAGAATATACAAATTCAATAATTGAAGATTTATGTAAAAATTTGAATATAAAAACATAACATCTACTGCACATCATCATCAGACTTTAGGAACCGTAGAAAGAAGTCATAGAACACTAAATGAATTCATCCGGTCCTATATCTCACTAGACAAAACCGATTGGGAAAATTGGATCCCATATTTCACGTATTGTTTTAACACTACGCCCTCAATGGCACATGACTATTTTCCATATGAGCTAGTATTCGGTAAATCATCGAACTTACCGATACATTTTAATAGCATAGATAGAACAGAACCACTATACAATGTGGATGATTACGCTAAAGAATCTAAGTATAGGTTAGAAGTAGCCTATAAAAGAGCTAGATTAATGATAGAAGATAACAAACTTAAAAATAAGGAATTATATGATAGGAAAGTTAAAGATATCCAACTAAAAATAGGAGACCAGGTTTTGTTAAAAAACGAAACCGGACATAAGTTAGATTTTAAATATACTGGACCATATAAGGTAGAAAGTATAGAGGAAAACGAAAATATTATAATTTCAAATAATAAAAATAAGAAACAAAAAGTACATAAAGATAGATTAAAAATTTTATTTCCTAATCAACATATTATATTATTATTATATTTTATATTATTATATTATTCTATTACTAAATCAATTAATTTTCATTCAAAAAAAAAAAAACAAAAATAAGAACCAAAAAAAAATAATAAATAAATAAAAAAATAATAAAAATAAACCTCCTCGCAACATAAATATACTCTCGAATAAGTACCATCTTTTAATAAATTAATAACAAATAATATATTATAATAATTAGAAAATAACTCCATTAGATTACGTTATTGGAACGAAGTTCCTTGCGGCGCAGTATAGGTTGGCGGAGGAGCTAGCCGAGAAAAACCGTAACGTAACGTTAAACGGCTCTCCGGCTCTCTGTCTTCTTCTTGTTGGTGTTCTGGCAGGGGAGGAGCCAAGTGCCCGGCAGCTCAGTCGGTAGAGCATGAGACTCTGTCTCAGGGTCCTGGGTTCGAGCCCCACGTTGAGCGAAGAAAATTTTTGTAATATTTTTCTATTCTTTATTCTTGAATTTACTTAGTAGATTAAAATAATCATTTTGTCTCTCTGCGGTTCTTGTCTGGAGTGCCGGAACAATTTTCTCAAGACAGAACCTTATTAAAACATTGAATTTGTGTTGAACTTTTTTTGACAATGTGGCGTATTTTTGCGCTCGTGGTAAAATTAAATAAAAAACGTAGACAAAACAAAACAAGAATTATCGAAAAACACTTAAAATTAGTCTTATATTTTTGTTATTTCATGTTTTTGTCTATTCATGTAGTTAATTTCGGTTTTTAATTTGATCAAAATCGGACGACTTTCATTCAAATAGCTTCAAAACTGAGGGACTAGTTTGTGCGTAGAAACGGACAGGCGGACAGGCGGACAGACGGACATGGCTAGATCGACTCTGCTGTTGATGCTGATCATCAAATATATATTTACTTTATAGAGTCGGAAATGTTGCAAACTTCTGACTAACATTATAATACATTATAATATATAACATTCACAGCTATGTATTTTTTCTTTCTACATTTTAACGATCGTTTCTATTGCAACTATTTTGATAAAGAAGTCCTGATTTTTATAAGTTAAGATCCTTATGCTTTGGCCATATCTCAAATTATATGAAAATGAGTTTTAAAAATTGGGTAAGGTTTCATTTTGATACCTTAAAGGATATTATAATTTTTAGTCAAAAGTTTGCAAACGCAGTGAAGGAAACATTTCCGACTATATAAAGTATATGTATTCTTGATCAGCATCAACAGCAGAGTCGATCTCAGCAATGCACTGTGGTCGATCCCATAGGCCAAAAATAAAAAAACGGCTCTCCGGCTCTCTGTCTTCTTCTTGTTGGTGTTCTGGCTCTGGTTCAAGCTCAGTCGGTAGAGGCATGAGACTCTTAATCTCAGGGTCGTGGGTTTCGAGCCACACGTTAGGCGAAGAAAATTTTTGTAACTTCTTTTTCTATTCTTTATTCTTGAATTTACTTAGTAGGATTAAAATAATCATTTATATTCGCCTTCATTTACTCCTGTCTCTCCTTCATTGACCTCCATCTCGTCATGCCTGCTAAACAGTACATGCCAAGGAACCCCTGTTCACGCGTGTCCCCTAGACACACACTGCTTTTTTTCAAAGGAGAGGTGTAGTATGTTCACATAGCCAGATGCACACTGTACTCAGTGTTATGCATAAATAAATACAATAAATACAAATATATTAATGCACTTAATTTATAAGTCAAAGACCCTTGCAAGAGGGCTATCCAAATGCTGAGTCCGCCCATTTCATACATGCGCGACATACGTGAACATAATACCTTCCCCTATCTCAGCGACCTTTTCGCCGTCGCTTACTTATATGTATATGCATATAAGCGTCGCAGCGCTGCAGCCTACGCCGGCAGCGCTGGCCTTAATTAGGCTAAGAAACCTTTTGTATCAATAATTTAAGACATTAACAAATCTACTTTCATTGGAGCAGGACCTTGCCTGCTCCAATTAATAAAACCAAATCTTAAAACCCAAAACCTAAAAATGACTTATTATATGGTGACTTAT
>JAEIGO010000836.1:0-125234 GCA_018903765.1 Drosophila aff. chauvacae BK-2020 | reverse complement strand
GTGAATTTTTGAATAAACATTGATTAAGGGATAACCGTCAATTTATTCTTACGCGTTATCATGGTAGGGAGGGTAAAGAAAAGGGGGCGAACAACACCAAGCCACCCTTACTTCTTATGTTTATCTTGACCAGCTTTAATAAACCCGTCCGTCTGTATGATTTTGAGTCCGATTACACCCTTGTTGTTTGAACCAGTAGTTTACAGAAAGTGCACTTAAAACTCGTTTTCGCGTTGTGCGGTGTGTGCTTATAAGGAAGAGGCGGAAGAACCCATGACTATCCGACGAGCTTAGCACAGAGCAATGCTAGGAGTGCACGAAACCAAATCTCCTTATACACTAACTTACCCTTAGGTTGGTGAACACAGGTCAGGGAGTCCGATCGGACAACCGACACCCCTAGTCTCTATTATACCGAAGTATAGGGACTATCTGTCTACTACAGAGGGCGGAGCGAAGTCCGAGGTTACCAATCCGCACAGGTATGTACCGCCTGGCGAACCACTACAATCTTAGGTTTGGCTGTTTTACCGCCTTCCCGGAGGAGCACCCGGGAAACACAACCTCACCGTTTGACGCCACAAACAAACTCCCCCGCCCTGAGGTGTGCCTCTATTGACTTGTCTGGAGATGGTTGACCCCCCAGTGTTGCCTCCACCAATCTGCTGCGCAAGATCCGGTCAATGAGACCCACCGAGTGTTGATCAATCCCCAGCTTAGTCAGTGCTGACGTGATTGAACCTGGAAGGATGCACTTAGAGCTGTTAAAATTGGAACGAGTGGCAGGAAGCCTCCTATTTTGGGTACATTGATAATCCGAGAAATTGAAATATTTTTCTTACATCCCATTGTGTTTTTTACTGCTTTGCGTGCTACTTTTATTGCATTCAATATGTCAAGCGGCTTATTCTTTTTCAATTCCCTGGTGGCGTGCTTGATTATAGAAGCAAGGGATTTTTTTAATGTCTTCTTCTTCACTTGGTTTCCAAAATTTTTCTTAGTCTTTATCATGTTTGTTACAAAATAAGCTGCAGCTCTCTCCCCGATACTACTATCCTTTGCTTTCACTCGATCCCAAGCCCTATCAATTAAAACAGAGTCCGCTTTATGCCGATCACTCAAGTCCTTAATATTGAGTAAAAAAAAAAAAAAAATTTTTTGCGGACAACGGAAGGAATATTACATCCCATATGAAAATCATTCAAATCATCGTCCCTTTTTTCTTCATTTCAAAAGAATTTTCGAAGATATCCTTTTCATCCAACCACACATCCCTCCCATTGTTTGTGAGCTGTAACCTTCCTAAGAACTCTTCAATTAGCTGTCTGCACATACCTTTTAATTGATGGAAATATACTTGTTCTTTAAGTGGATGAGATGTGGCGCCTGGCTAAATTGACTTTTCTTTTTGTTCACTTTCGAAAGAATTTTCCTAGGATCCTATTTTTTATCTTACCAACCTTCCTAAGAACTCTTCAATTAGCTGTCTACACATACCTTTTTTTATTATGAGGTGGGTGTGTTTGTGACTTTCATAGGGGGGTTGTGTGGGTTTAAGATCACATCCGTTGACTTTTGATGCTTTGCATTCTTTAGAATACATGCAGTCTATGAGACTGTCCCTTCCTTTTAGAGTTCTAGAAATGCAGGTAAGCGTCGGTGAGCCCGTCCTTTCGAGCATGCACAAGTGACCTTTTCATCCCTTCCTCTTCATTGCATTGTGTGTGCACAGGCTTTGTTGACCTGATCGCACGTGCACAGGTGCTACCCTCCATCCCTTTTTGGTTCTGATTCGGTAGTGGGAAAACGCGGATCAAACGCGCTTCGATATCGCTCGATCGCATTCGCACCCGTTGTCGTATCGAGTGCGTCTTCGTGGCGGTACCGCTCCCACACACGTTTCTCACGTGTCCTCACACCATTCAATCAGTGACCCTAATTCATTTTTATTACCCTACCCTTTTAAGGGGGTGACAAGTGCCAGATAACCCTTTTTATCTAATTAATGACCCTATCAATTAGCGGCATATCAAAGGTAGCCTAAATGTAAGGATTTATAACTACTGATATATAACAATATAACATTAAGGAAGAACTTCATATTAAAAGACATGATATAAAGATTATTATGATATATAGAATGAATTGAGAAAATAAAGATGGGAAATTACTGATAAATATATATGTTGAAATATATCATTGTGAAAGTAAAGTTGGAAAATATATAAAAATATCATGTTTAATATTATTAATTCTTTTCATAATGTATATTATATTTATATTATATTTATTATATACTAACATATCTGGGAAAAACTTATTATATAGAAAAATACCATGAACTGATTATATATTGAAATAAAATAAATATTGAGAATATCAAGTTGAAAAGATTGAGTCCATTTCTTGGACTTTGAAAATATATGAAATTAACATGTTTGATATATAACAATATAACATTAAGGAAGAACTTCATATTAAAAGATATGATATAAAGATTATTATGATATATAGAATGAATTGAGAAAATAAAGATGGGAAATTACTGATAAATATATATGTTGAAATATATCATTGTGAAAGTAAAGTTGAAAAATATATGAAAATATCATGTTTAATATTATTGATTCTTCTAACATATCTGGGAAAAACTTTTTATATAGAAAAATGCCATGAACTGATTAAAAATTGAAATAAAATAAACAATGAGAATATCAAGTTCAAAAGATAAAGTCCATTTCTTGGACTTTGAAAATATATGAAATTAACATTTTTGATTAACAATATAACATTAAGGAAGAACTTCATATTAAAAGATATGATATAAAGATTATTATGATATATAGAATTAATTGAGAAAATAAAGATGGGAAATTACTGATAAATATATATGTTGAAATATATCATTGTGAAAGTAAAGTTGAAAAATATATGAAAATATCATGTTTAATATTATTGATTCTTCTCATAATGTATATTTGATTATATACTAACATATTGGGAAACAACTTTTTATATAGAAAAATGGCATGAACTGATTAAAAATTTAAATAAAATAAACATTGAGAATATCAAGTTGAAAAGATAAAGTCCATTTCTTGGACTTTGAAAATATATGAAATTAACATGTTTGATATATAACAATATAACATTAAGGAAGAACTCCATATTAAAAGACATGATATAAAGATTGTTATGAATATATAGAATACTAGCTGACCCGGTGAACTTCGTCCCACCTATCCCTGATTCAATTCATGCTGTATAAACAAAAACCATTTTTATCTCTGTCTAGGATGAAAACAACTATTATTGCAAGTATGTAAGGATGTGGTATATGAGTGAGAGGCGTGGAGCGCTGTTCACGAAAATGAAATGTGCAAATAACATAACACTGAACAATAATTTGTTAAATTCATTTAAATTTATTCTCTCAATACTATGGCGTGCACAATATTCTTGGTTAGCCCATTTTTCGCTAGGACAAACAAACTGGATGGTTTACCCACTCGCGAGCATGTAACGTATAATTGACCATGTGAAAAACATGGTTTGCTCAAATCTAAGCCATAAACGGACATCGTTTGGCCTTGGGACTTATTAATTGTCATGGCAAATGCCAATCGAATTGGAAACTGGATTCATTTAAATGGACATGGCATATCTGTCGGGATAATAGGGATTCGCGGTATCAATATCTTTTCACCTCGGAACTTTTCATTTAAAATGCTGGCTTCGATAACGTTTTTCATTAATTTTTGAATAACTAATCGCGTACTGTTGCACAGTCGTGGCTGGTTCAGACTGCGAAGCAAAATAATGGGAGATCCAACCTTCAATTCTAAATTATGCGGTGCCATGCCTGGATAATCCAATGAGTTCAAAAACTCTGTGGGAAAATTAACAGCTTCGCTTTCTTCACAAACTGTATCAATAGATTTGTATGATACCAAGTTCCCTGGCAGCAACTCTTTTATTTTGAGATTCAAAGCGTCAACGTCCGCATTTTTTGCCGCTAAAATTGCTCTTTCTGCAAGCCACTCCTGATTTATGTACTGTGTGTGTACATCCGTAAAAATTTTTTTAATCAGATCATGTTGGGAATCAATGATTGTGCAGAAATCTGTCGGCAATTTAACGCATCCAGTTTCATCTGATTTTAAATGTGGAATTGAATTGTTGACCATTTGAATTAGTATTTCTAATGATTTCTGTTGCTCCGAACGAAGTCATTTAAAAACATGAATTAATTGTTCGAATGGACTTTAGGAAGAGGTTCGAATTTGGATCTGTGCCTGTAAGTAAACCGTTCAATGGTTCAGGTGGTGTTTCAATAGGAGGTAGTTGTACCTTTCCAGACGCGCAACACATCCCGGCTGACTCCTTGTTGAATTTGAGGGCATGACAATGTGGGCATTCCTTGTCCATAGCACCAATGGCAACTTTTGAATGAGCAGAATATTCAATATCGGTCTCGTAGTGGAATGCCAGACGCAGGAATCAATTTGAGACAAATGCTCGATGTGCCTGTGTGCGTTGTTGGTCATTTGTTCTGCTTCTATTGCTTCTGAAACGGCATATTTGTCGTTGTTCTGATCTTCTTTCTTCATTGCGTTCCACTCGTATATCTTCTGTGTCTTCTTGACGCACTCGTGCCATGGTCTCACGGGCATTAATGTTTTCTTGCTGGATCTCTTCTTCTGTTCTTTGGTCTCTTCTCTATCGCTGGTTCCGACATTTGCTTGAACTCCGGCTCAAATCAGCCCCTTTGCGTTTTGTTGGCATTTTTTTCTTTAAAAAACACATATAAATATAACTAATTGAATCACTTTAAATCATGAATCTACTTTTAAAAAAAAACTCAAAGGTCGGCCACAGAAACCTCTTCCTTTCCAAAAACCAAAAAAATAATACCGAATTGCCACAGCACTGCCACATAAATATTATTTGGGTATTTCAAAATACAAAACTTGACGTAAATTTCATGGCTACCACATCCATAGATTCAAAATTTATAATCTTACAGTCAGCAGGCAGCGACTAAAGCTGTATTGCGGACTACCCTTATCGGTAAGGGGTACTAAAAATAGATGTTAGCCGATTCTCAGGCCTACAGAATATCCCCTCAAAATTTCATCCAAATCGGTCAAGTAGTTTCGAAGGAGTTTGTATACAAAAACCGTGACAGCAGAATTTTATATATAAGATATTGAGAAAATAAAGATGGGAAATTACTGATAAATATATATTTTGAAATATATCATTGTGAAAGTAAAGTTGGAAAATATATGAGAACATCATGTTTAATATTATTGATTATTCTCATAATGTATATTTTATTATAACATATCTAACATATCTGGAAAAACTTTTCATATTAACTTTTTATTATATATTGAAATAAAATAAATATTTAGAATATCAAGTTGAAAAGATAAAGTCCATTTCTTGGAATTTGAAAATATATGAAATTAACATGTTTGATATATAACAATATAACATTAAGGAAGAACTCCATATTAAAAGACATGATATAAAGATTGTTATGAATATATGGAATATATTGAGAAAATAAAGATGGGAACTTACTAATAAATATATATTTTGAAATATATCATTGTGAAAGTAAAGTTGGAAAATATATGAAAATATCATGCTTATTATGATTGATTCTTCTCATAATGTATATTTTATTATATACTAACATATTGGGGAAAAACTTTTTAAATAGAAAAATGCCATGAACTGATTAAAAATTGAAATAAAATAAACATTGAGAATATCAAGTTTTTAAGGATGCTTTTGGCTGGGGTCAGCGTCTCAGTCTGCCCAGGATCCTCTACAGATAAATTTATTATCTTAGAGATATTTGAGGGGGGTATCATATTGTTATAGGTGGTAAAATCTTGCTCGGGTCACTGAGCCACTGTGCTTGGATGTAAATCGAGGTATATTCATAGGATATTACGGTTAGAAAACCCACAAACCTCCGCTGCTGCCTAGGAAAACTTTGCTACAGTGCCCGAAATGCCCACAGGCAGCCCGATCACAGCTAACACTGATGCCCTAAAATAATACGCACGGGTCCGGTTACTCGCAGGCGGCACCGTCGTCTAGCACTGTCTGGAAAACTCTACGAAAATGCCCGGTTACTCGCAGGCGACATGATCGCAGCTAACACTGATGGCCTAAAATAATACGCACGGCCCCGGTTACTCGCAGGCGGCACCAGCGTCTAGCGCTGTTGGGAAAAATTCTACGAAAATGACCGGTTACTCGCAGGCGGCACAATCACATCTAACACTGATGCCCTAAAATAATACGCACGGGCCCGGTTACTCGCAGGCGGCACCGTCGTCTAGCACTGTCTGGAAAACTCTACGAAAATGCCCGGTTACTCGCAGGCGACATGATCGCAGCTAACACTGATGGCCTAAAATAATACGCACGGCCCGGTTACTCGCAGGCGGCACCGCCGTCTAGCACTGTCTGGAAAACTCTACGAAAATGCCCGGTTACTCGCAGGCGGCATGATCGCAGCTAACTCTGTCGAAGAAAACTTTGCGAAAGTGCCCGGAGTACTCGCAGGCGGCACAATCACATCTAACACTGATGGCCTAAATAATACGCACGGGCCCGATTACTCGCAGGCGGCACCGTCGTCTAGCACTGTCTGGAAAACTCTACAAAAATGCCCGGTTACTCGCAGGCGGCATGATCGCAGCTAACTCTGTCGAAGAAAACTTTGCAAAAGTGCCCGGAGTACTCGCAGGCGACACGATCACAACTAGTACTGCCTAGATAATGCGCATGATGAGGGAGAAAATCTTGACATTTCACGTTCGGGTTTTAAGTTCTTCAGTTTATTCACATTCTTTTATCTTCCCTAGCTGGCCCTGTCTTTCCCTGTCGCACTCACTATGCTTACCCTGTTTGCCGTCGCACAATGGCGCAAAAGATACAGATACTATACAATAATAAAATTTTTGATGACAACGGATCGTGAAATTTGAATCCAAAAAATTATTCAAATCGGTTCAGTATTTAAAAAGTTGCAGGTGTTCAAATTTGAACCTTTTTTGGGTTGCAAAAAAGCAGGTAGTTTTTAAGACAAATCCCCACTTTTAGGTCGATTTGAAGGTAAATGTCTAACCGACCGGCATAGTTATGGTCTCTATCGAAAGGGTTATCAAAGCTCGGTAAAACCAAGTCAGAATCGAATTATAATATTTTCTGCACTTGAAGGCATACCTGTTTTACCAAAGTACTAATTTTTACCTATTTTTCAACTTTGATGGGAAATCAAAAATGGGATATTGGTGGATTTTGGGTTTGGCGTATGAGGTGTTGTTCTTGAATATGTTATTTATCATATTCAAAAAAGATCGGCTGCCCGAAACTGCCTGTACGAATTTCCCAAGCAAAAGACACTTTTAGGTTAGGTTAGGTTAGGTTAGGTCGGAGGGCCCTCACGGGGCCACGCATAGGCCAATATGGCCCTTAGCTGTCCGAAAGATTGTTCTGAATGGACCTAGAGTGTGTTTACGCGGTTTTCGAAATCATTAAGAATCGAGGTGTGTTTCGCGAAGGCAAGTAGTTCGCCTGGCTTCTTCCTGGAGGCATCTAATAGCGATGCCAGAACCGGAGCGCCTAGGTATTTTATTCTTGCCCTTGCTAGGGCGGGACATTTGCAAATGAGATGCTCCAAGGTTTCAGTTGCCTCGGATTCATCACATTTCCGGCATCTGGCGTTTTCGGTGATGCTCAGCTTGACTGCATGTGCCGCAGCTAGGCAGTGACATGTGAGAATTCCCACTAGCAGTCTGCAATCTTTCCTAGGAAGGTGCAGCACGTAGTGACTAAGTTTTGCGTTGCGCTCTTTGCACATGATTTTTGATATTTTGCAGGTTGTGGAATTACCCCTCCACCTGCTGTTGGCTCGTACCCAGTAGATCCGCACTGACGTAGTCGTGCTTAGGATATATAGTGCCCCCTTGCTTGCCAGTACATTTTTGGAACTGACCGGTAACGATTGCATGGATCTTATCGCCGCTTGACTGTCTACGAACAAGTTGACCGCTTCGTATGGGCGATCTGTGCTCTGCGCAAGCTCTGCCGCTTTCCCTATGGCGAATACTTCCGCCTGGAATATGCTGCATTGGCTTGGTAGCTTATACGACAGCCTCATTTCAGGGTCTGTGCAGTATATGCCCTCTCCAACTCCCCCTTCCATTTTGGAGCCGTCGGTGTATATATTGAGGTGTTGAGCATGGTCTGTATGACCTGTTTTCCAGTCATCTGGTCCCATGAATGTAGTTGTTTTTACATCCGGGCACGTTCTGGTAACCATGTAGTCAATATACTGCTCATGCTTCGACCAATTGAACTATGCCCGTATCCCTGTAGGGACATATTCCCTGATGCAACTAGGCGTTGTGCCGCCTTTCCTGCAATCAGTTGCACATGGATGTCTAGGGGATCAACACCTATTATAGTTTCGAGCGCTTTTGTGGGGGTTGACCTCAGCGCCCCTGTTATGTAGAGCAGTGCCTGCCGCTGAGTTCTCTCCATAAGCTTGTTATAAGTCTTCTTTTCCATGGCCTGCCACCACACTAAGACTCCATACATCAGAGTTGGATGCACCACCGAGATGTAAATCCAGTGCATTAGAGCGAGTGAGAGGCCCCATGTGCTGCTAAGCATCTTCTTGGATGCATATAGCGCTATGGTGGCCTTTTTTACCCTCTCTATACATTGGACTTCCATGCCAGCTTGCTGTCTAATACAATTCCGAGGTACTTGACTTGTGTTTTCGGGGTTAGCCTGGTTGAGTTAATTTTCGGGGGGACCCATAGCGGAACCTTGTATCTCTTGGTGAAGAGAATGAGGTCCGTCTTGTCCGCGTTGATACTGAGTCCTACCTTCTTCGCCCACTCACATATCTCCCTGAGCGTTGATTCCATAATCGAGCTGAGGGTCGATGGGCAGACTCCCGTGATAATTATGCTTATGTCGTCCGCATAGGCTGTTATCTTTGGGGCCTTCCTCTCGAATCTCTTGATCAGGTCGTCTACCACCAGATTCCACAGGAGAGGCGACAGGACCCCGCCTTGCGGCGTGCCCCTGTGTGCTCCTTTCACCGTGGAGGCGGTGCCCCAATCGGATTGTACCCGCCTACAGCTTAGTAGATTTCTTATCCACAAGCTGATGGCGGGGGGCGTGTTGGCCGCTTCTAGGCGGTCCATTATAGCGTCTGTGGTCACGTTGTTAAATGCTCCGGATATATCCACAAACACTCCTAGAGCAAATTCACTGTTATGCAGGGCTCTCTCAATGGTGGCTACTAACGAGTGTAGTGCCGTCTCCACTGATTTCCCTTTCGTGTAAGCGTGCTGGATGGATGACAGCAGTCGTCCCACATCGTTTCTGATGTATATGTCCAACAGCTTTTCTAGCGTCTTAAGTAGGAATGAGGTGAGGCTAATCGGCCTGTAATCCTTGGGGCTCACATAGCTGCACTTGCCTGCTTTTGGCAGGAAGACAATCCTAGAGGTCCTCCATTGGATAGGGATATAGCCCGTGCTTAGGCAAGCTGTGAATATAGCGTGTAGCCATGGGGTGATCACTTCTTTGGTCACCTGTAACATGGCTGGGAATATTCCATCTAGTCCTGGTGCTCTTATTCCCGCGAAGGAATCTATTGCCCATTGGATTCTTCTAGAGGATATTAGATCTGTTGGGAGACTCTCTTCCCCGAGTGCGAGATCCTGGTGCTTGTTGGCATCGGATATCTCAGTGCATCCTGGGAAGTGAGAATTCATTAGTGCTGTTTGAGTTGACTCTGTATGGTGGGTTGCTTCGATAGAAACTTCCGGAGTCTAGCCGTTTCTGGGGCCGTCTCGATTTTGGAGCAGAAGTTTCTCCACGAGCTTCTTTGTGCCCTGCGTATTTCCTTCTTATAATCCCTAAGTAGGATTTTGTATTCCTCATCAATCACATCCTCTTTCGCCTCTTTGGCGATTTTGAAGAATTCTCTGAGGTTATTGCGTAGGAGCGAAAGAATACTGTTCCACCAGGGTGGCCTGGTCCTCTTTCTAGCTTTAGAAATTGGGCATGCTGCGCGTTGCGCATCTAGTAGTTCCTTGGAGAGGGTCTCTAGGGACTTTTCTATGTCTTCAGCGGATTTTACTAGGCCCGGGCCAGTCGCGAGTCGTGTTGAGATTATCTTCCTAAACTTTCCCCAGTTAGTGTTCCGGGGGTTCCTAAAGACGGTTGGTTTGGGAGAATGGTCGAAATCGTATTGGAATTGTATGTACTTATGATCTGAGAAGGATGGTCTCTCGAGGACTCTCCATTCTGATACCATTGTACATTGTCCCTTTGTGAGTGTTAAGTCTAGCACGTTCGAGGAGGTGGGACCTACGAAAGTATGCTCCTCCCCCACGTTCGCTATACATATGTTAGTGGATAGTAAAAAGTCTAGGAGTGACTCACCTCTGTCGTTTATGTCGGGGCTTCCCCACACGCAGTGATGTGCGTTGGCGTCTGCACCCACGAGCAGTTGCTGGTCATTCGGACTGGCTTCCACCAGGCTCCTGAGTTCCTCGGGTGGGGCTGATCTATCGTGGGCCATGTAGCAGGAAGCTGCCAGGAGGCGCTTCTTCTTGCTTTCAAGCATCACCACAGTCAGGTCATCCGTGCTGTAACGAGACATAAGGTTAGCGTGGAGACCCTTCCGTACGAGTACGGCGGTTCTGTTCCTGCTTACCGTTGGTGCGTAGAACACATGGTGTGCTGAGGACTTCAGTCCGGCAATGGAATTGCCCGAGGCAACCCACGGCTCCTGGACCAAAGCGATGTCGACGGACCCTTGCTCCATGGCAATCAGGAGTTCCGCCGACGCGATTTTGCTTTTATGGAGGTTGAGCTGCAGTACCCTTAGTGTCATGGGCACCTGGGTCAGCTCGGGACGGGTTGACTATGACTGTCAGGTCACCGTCCTCCTCCTCCTCATCCGAGACGTCGAGCGTCATTTCCTGGGCGGCGTCGACGATGGAGTCCAGACCAAGGTCTTTTTCCACCTCGCCTGCAGGGTATGCGCATCCTTGTCCCCCGGGTGGCCCTTTTTGAGGCGCAGGTAAACGCTACCCATGCCCCACGCCATCTTCCCGTATCTGGGGTACAGGATGTCCTCCGCCGCTTTGTTGATTTGAAGGACTGCGCACTGGCCCCCCTCTTTGGGTGTCGGGGTCGCAATGTGCAGCACCTTCCAATCTGCGGTTGGAATATCGGGGTTTTGACGCTGTAGCAGCTTCAGCGCCCGGTCACCTTGGATGACGATGGGGAAGAGTACCTTCGCCTTCAGTACAGGGATTAGCTCCCTGTCCACCACCTCCAGTTTGGCCCCCTCCCACAACGCCTCCATCTGGCTAACCGTTTGCGTCAGCCACTTCCGAGTGGGGTCGTTCATGAACTTCAGGATTTTGACCCCATTTAGCCACCCCGCACCATCGAAAGTGGGCATGGGACCAAGGGAGTCATCCTCCATCCGTGCAAACAGCGCTTCGACGAGCCTCGTGTGCACCGTCTTCCACCGTTCTTCGGACATCTTTCCGTTTTCGTCATTTCGGTCGTTGAGTGCCACGATCAGATGTCGTTTGGTCACCTCACTGACTCTCTGTGCCCTCTGAGGCTTCTTCGCCTTAGGTGGAGGGCCTAGTGGCGTCCTTAGTGGCGCTCTCGGCAGAGCGTTGCCTTTTGCTGGCAAGCATCTCCTCCACTTTGTTGGCGAATCCGCCCGTAGAGGACATGTGGGGGATTTTGGCGTAGTATAACCTGCCCTCTTCAATCTTCTGCTCGGCCCAGGCTAGCTTTGCCTTCTCCTATTGGGGGAGCTCAGCTTTGGCCCGAAGCCGGCTTCCGATTCCGAGGGCTGCCTTATACTGCGCCTTCGCCTTCCTCCCCTCGCTAGACCGTTTCGGCCCGTCCCTGCGCGGGGAGCTGGTGCCTGGTTCTGGCGAGCGGAGTAGGATCTCCTCCTCCTCAAGTGTGAGCTGCGCGCTCTCCAGGGCCGTGTCTGTATCGACGGCGGCACCTGATCGGCATAGTTTGCTCTGCGTTTGTTTCTTGGCAGTAGCAGTACAACTGGAACGACCTGCTCCCGTCATGCTAGAGGTGTGACCGCTGGCCACACGCAGAGAGGATTGCTCCCCTCCGTGCCCGCCGGTGGTAGAAGTCACGCCTTCCACCGACGTTTGGGCTGATATCCCAGCCCGAGTTGAAATGTTTCGTTCGTCCATATTCCAGAAGAAACTGGTTAGTCTTCCGGGGAACCACCCACTTGCGTTTTATGCCTACCACCAGGCTGCGTTTTATGCCTAACCGCCAGGCACCTCCACCCATGGCAGATGATTCATTTCCTCCGGCTTTTCCAGCAGAAGGGATTGAACCGTTGCCTTAGCTAGACACTGTATTACCGCGGACGGAGCAAGCAGCAGTGCATTATCCGTCCGGGATAATACAGTTCCCATTGCCCAGCCGGCGCCCTCTTGGAGGGTTCAGATGGAGGATTTTCGCCAGCCAAAAAAGATACTTTTAACTCAGCGTAAAAATCGCTCGGCTTCCTGCAAATTCTGCTACAAACTCAGTCGCTGCGCAGTACGAAATTGTATGGCAGGCGTGCATTTTTTTCTGTATTGTTTTTGATTTCCTAACTTTGTAAGGACACTTCATGATTTTAAATGAATGTATAATGATTTACTATTCTTCAAAGATATTAAGTGATTTAAAATTGAATGATTATTTTGAACAACAAATGCATAAATCATTGAAAATTTGTCAAGAAGAAAAATTTGAAAATTTTTGGCTTCCCCTTTGGGTCCCCTTCTCATATGTAATATGTGGTATGAAATATTGGTTTCGAGATTTGTCGGTGCCGGTAATAAAAGATAAAAGGGTTGCCTCATATTATTGTTATTGGTGATCAAATTACAAAAATGAAATTGATACCTGCTATAGGATGTTTTATAAGTCACCATATAATAAGTCATTTTTAGGTTTTGGGTTTTAAGATTTGGTTTTATTATTTGGAGCAGGCAATGTCCCGCTCCAATGAAAGTAGCTTTGTTAATTCACTTAACTTATTCATACAAAAGGTTTCTTAGCCTAATTCAGGTAGCAGCGCTGCCGGCGTAGGCTGCAGCGCTGCGACGCTTATATGCATATGCATATAAGTAAGCGACGGCGAAGGGTCGCTGGGATAGGGGGAGCTATTATGTTCACGTATGTCGCGCATGTATGAAATGCGGACTCAGCACTTGGATAGCCCCTTGCAAGGGTCTTTGACTTATAAATTAAGTGCATTAATATATTTGCATTTATTGTATTTATTTATGCATAACACTGAGTACAGTGTGCATTCGCTATGTGAACATACTACATCTCCCTCCTTTTGAAAAATAACGTAATCTAATGGAGTTATTTTCTAATTATTATATATTTTTTGTATTTATTTGTTATTATTTAATAGTATTTTAAGTTAAATTTTATGTTCTAGAGTATATTTATTTTTTTTTTGTGTATTTATATTATTATTATTATTTTTTATTTATTTTTTTTTGTTCTTATTTTTGTTTTTTTTTTTGTTTTTTTTTTTTCAAATGAAAATTAATTGATTTAGTAATAAAAAGATACATATAATATGTTGATTAGGAAATAAAAATTTTTAATCTATCTTTATGTACTTTTTGTTTCTTATTTTTATTATTTGAAATTGTAATATTTTCGTTTTCCTCTATACTTTCTACCTTATATGGTCCAGTATATTTAAAATCTAAGTTATGTCCGGTTTCGTTTTTTAACAAAACCTGGTCTCCTATTTTTAGTTGGATATCTTTAACTTTCCTATCATATAATTCCTTATTTTTAAGTTTGTTATCTTCTATCATTAATCTAGCTCTTTTATAGGCTACTTCTAACCTATACTTAGATTCTTTAGCGTAATCATCCACATTGTATAGTGGTTCTATTCTATCTATGCTATTAAAATGTATCGGTAAGTTCGATGATTTACCGAATACTAGCTCATATGGACAATAGTCATGTGCCATTGAGGGCGTAGTGTTAAAACAATACGTGAAATATGGGATCCAATTGTCCCAATCGGTTTTGTCTAGTGAGATATAGGACCGGATGAATTCATTTAGTGTTCTATGACTTCTTTCTACGGTTCCTAAAGTCTGATGATGGTGTGCAGTAGATGTTATGTTTTTTATATTCAAATTTTTAAATAACTCTTCAATTATTGAATTTTTATATTCTGTTCCCATGTCCGTAATGAACGTCTTCATTGGACCGTACTTCAGAATAAAATCTTCAAATATAGCTTTTGCTACCGTTTTTGCACTTTTGTTTTTGATGGGTATTGTTACGAGGTATTTTGTTAAATCGCAGATTAATGTTACTGCGTATTCATTTCCTCTTTCAGATTTGGGTAGTGGACCGATCGTATCCACAATTACCCTGTCAAAAGCCATTTGTGGCGTCTCTGTTATTGTCAATGGGGTCTTTGTATGCTTTGTCGTTTTTGACTTTTGGCATTTAGGGCATTTTCTTACATAATTTGATATGTATCGGGTCATATTTTTCCAATAATAACTCCTTTTTATTTTAGCTAATGTTCTAGCTATGCCTGTATGACCTCCTTGTATCGGATCATCATGAAATGTAAACAGTATTGCTTCTTTCTCTTTTTCATTATTTGATAATAGGGTCACCGGCTTGAGTAGCGCTACTCTTAGAGATTGTAATGTTTTATTGCCCATAATTTTAAAAGATTCTATTGAGATGGTGTCAAAGATCTTTTCGCTCGGTGCCACTTTGAGTTGGCGGATATTAAGTATACCGGCTTCTTTTTCAAGCCTTTGAAAGAACTGACCTAAGTCGAGAATTTCATTGGTGTACAAATCGCTAACATCAATTCTTGCTATGACTTTTTTTCCACGTTTTAGTAAACATAGTGAATTCATTTACTATGACTTCGTATACGTTGGGCTGAGAAGCTTTGTTTTGAGTTTGCCTAGGCAAATCTACTTGTTCTTTTCCTGCGCAGGAATTTTTCTGTTTACTTTGGTTTCTGGTAGTGACTTTCAGAATGGAATTTTTATTTTGCATTTCTTTCAAATCTGATATTGTTATTCTGGATAATGCATCTGCTACGTAATTGTCCTTGCCCTTCAGATATTCTACTGTAAAGTTATATTCCTCAAGTTCAAGCCTCATTCGCGTCAGCTTTGAGCTTGGATTTATCATGGAGAACAGGTATGTGAGTGGTCTGTGATCAGTTTTGACAGTGAAATGTCTACCATAAACGTATGGTCTGAAGTAAGTTATTGCCCAATGAATTGCTGCCAATTCTTGTTCTGTGGTGCTTTTATTACTTTCGCCCTTAGTAAACGATCTTGATGCGTACGCAACTGGAAGCTGGAGTCCGTTTTTGATTTGAGTTAAAACTGCTCCACATGCTTGCTTACTAGCATCCGTTATTATGCAAAATTCTTTGCTAAAATCTGGGTATTGTAATAAATTTGGATTTATTAGTGCCGATTTGAGATGTTCGAAGGCATTCTGGCAATCAGTTGACCATTCGAATTTAACATCTTTCTTACATAATCTTGTTATGTGACGGGAATATTCGGCGAAATTTTTGATAAAACGTCTATAGTAATTACAAAAAGCTATGAATCTTCTAGCGCTGTCCGCATCATGTGGGACTGGATAATTCTTGATGACGTCGTATTTTTTGTCGTCAGGCAAGATTCCTTTATCTGTGCATTTGTGTCCCAAAAATGTGACCTCGTGCATGAAAAATGAACATTTTTCAGGATGTAATTTTAGATTGTATTTCCTACATTTCTCAAAAACATCAGTTAAGTTTTTAAGCATATGTTTTTCAGAACAACCTATGACTATTAGATCATCCATGTAAAGGAAAGCTTGAGAAGGTTCTAATCCGGAGAATGCTATAGTCATCATTCTCTGGAATGAATTTGGCGATATTTTTAAACCGAATGGTAATCGCGTGAAACGATATGAACCATTGTTCGTCGAGAAAGATGTTACGTCCCTTGAATTTTCTTCGAGTTCGATTTGATGGAATCCAGACATTAAGTCTAGACATGAGAAGTATTTCGCTCTTCCTAGTTGATCTAAAATATCATCAATTCTGGGTAGCGGAAATTTATCCGACAACAATTTTTTCTTATCAGAACCGGGAAGGGATTTCTTTGGAACTAACAACAGTGGGCTATTGTATGGTGATACAGATGGTTCGACTATTTTATTATCGATTAGCTTTTGTACCTGTAAGTGTATTTCGTCTTTTTGACTATGAGGATTTCTGTAATTTTTTATGTATACCGGTTCGTCATCATTCAATCTTAGTTTTTGTTTATAGAAATTATTTGTTGTTATTGATTCGGTTTCGAGTCCGAATATATCACTATATCTGGTGCATATTTCTGTTAATTTTGTTTTGAATTGTGGGGGAAGTTTTTTGTTAGTTGAGATAAGACAGTTTTTCTCTTGCTTTGGGATTAGTTTGAACTATTTCGTAGTTCGAAAGTGTTTCATATTTTAAATCGTTAATATTTATTATTTTATCAACATTGGTTGTATTCAACAATCGGACAAATGCATTTTTGACAGTTGCAACTGTGTTTGCAACATAAATACCATTTTGAATTTCCTGGTTGGGAATTAGTACACTATCTTCATTTGATGATATGTGAATCTTTCGGACCACTTGAGATCTTGCTGGTAGAATCATGGAATTATTACCAGAACTGTATGTATTGGAACATAAATTGGGAAATTCAAATTTGTTGGTCTCATTATAAGCCAATCTTCGTTGGGTTTGAAGTCTAGTTGACAATTAAATTTCTTTATGAAATCAATGCCTATTATTCCATCACATGGTATTGAAAAATATGGATCTACTATATGAAAATCATGTGGAATTATATATTTATCTGTCTGTATCTCAATAAAAATTAACCCTTTGGTTTTAATTAATTCGTGGCCTATGCCTTGAATACTGATTTTAGTATTTTCCTGAACATCATGAAATATGTCAGAATTTTCCTTTAATATTGATATATCTGCACCCGTGTCCACTAGGAACACAAGTTTTTTATTTGTTTCTGTATTATAAAAAGATACAAAAGTGTTATTACTAAGATTGATGGTATAGATTTTTTTATTTGGTATTACACATCTGAAGGGGTTTGAGAGTTTTCCGAGTTTTGAGCTACTCTCACATTGTTTCGGTTTTGGTTACCGTTATAGTCTATAATTTCCACGACCTCTATTATAATTATTGGTCTGGTTATTATAATTTTCGTTGTATCCATTGTTTCTATAGTTGCCTTGGTAGTGCGCGTTATACTGAAAGGTATCACGGCCTCTACCACGAAAATTATTTCGATAGTTACCACGATAGGTCTGTCCACCGCGTGCAAATAATACTGAATTTGCATTGCCAGTCATTTCAGTACTGCATTGCATGTACTTCGTAACGGCTTCATTCATTGTATTATAATTACCGGCTTCCAGTATCGTTTTTAGCCTGCCATGCTCACAATTTTTAGTCATTGTGGCTATGGCCTCCTTGATGCTGAAATCAAAATCACATACACGGACAGACGGACGACTGCATTTTGTGGGCAACTGCCCACGCGGGAGGTGGTTAATTTGTATATAGTAGCCATTTTAAGTGCGCCACTTTTTTTTTAATTTTATTTTCCACATCCCCGCGTTTACCCATCGCATAACGCACTCGTGTGGTTTTTTTTTACGAATTTTAATTTTCAAATAATAAAAATAATTTAATTAATTTATGATACAACATTTTTATTTATATTTTTTTTTTCTTTATTGGTTTTTATTTTTCATATATGTATATGTTTTTTTTTTCAACAATGTAATATATTTCTGCCATAATCGTTTAGACCTTATCTAGGTCGTTTGTGCTTAATATAAGCTTTATACAAAATGTATGCACATAAAATTGCAACGATTATTGACAACAATATATTCGTAAGATTCGAATTCGATTGTAGTTCGATCTTATTCTTAATATTTGCAGTGGAGTCCACTGCAGTATTGTCCAACATGGTTCTGATTTTAATTTTACTTATTAATAGTATACCATTTATGAATGGTTTTTCAGCACTACTTATTGAAGTATTTATATGTATATGTATATTTATTTCAAAAAGTATTACTGATTTTTTTTTTTTTTTAAATGGCATTCAATTAAATTTTTGTGTTTATGTGATTTTATATATATATATATATATTTTTTTTTTTTAATTTAAAAATGAAATTTTTATATAAATTTATGTAAATTTTTATATAAATTTATGTAAATTTATATTTGTATAAAAGTTTTTTTTCCTAGCTCGATATTCCTACTTTTTTACAATAGTCCTACCTATTATGTCGTACGGCTTTACGGGCCATACTGCTCATCGGGCAGAAAAATTCCGCTCAATGTTACAAAGTGTCGTTTAGAAATAATATGCAGCGCAGTGCATCGAGGTTGGGTGTGCCACGCAGGGCAACAAAAAAAAATTATATTCGGCTGGTCCGATCGTCCGATGCTGCTGTTGCCGGGCTGGCTGCTGTTTGCTCTTCCTTCCTTACGTCAGCTTGGCGTCGCCGGGCAGGCACGCTGACGTTCCCTCGAAGGTGCAGGCGGCGGGTTGCCTCCCGCACTCGGTTTCTGCTGCTGCTGACCTGGGCCTATGGGCTCAGGCGGCGCCGGTGCTGGTCCTCGCACAGACTATTTATCTTCTGCTGACCTGGCCTATGAGCTCAGGCGGCGCCGGTGCTGGTCCTCGCACAGACTATTTATTTTCCGCTGCATATACGGATATTCTCGGCTAGTGATGCCGGGATGAGGATGTCCTAAGTGTGTTTCGGTTTCAGTTTCAGTTTCAGTAGAGCGTGGAATCTTCGAATTCTATGGTCAGGCGGCGACTTTCTCCATAACGGGGGTCTCGATCTTTTGCTTCGCCACATCAGTCATTTTGATTCAATATTGTTTTTACTTCCAGAGAATGACGAATGACTTCCAGAGAATCGCGTTATGCGATGATGAAGATCTGGGTTTTTCAACTCACTATTCGCAGTAGACCATCGCGTAGTTATAAACGAATTGGTAGATTGGAAGATCCATATAGGATTTTTATGGTTGCTGAATTTTTTTTTTCGTCACACACTTATCCTGGACACTTATGTCACGGTCGCCATATAGGATGTTTTATAAGTCACCATATAATAAGTCATTTTTAGGTTTTGGGTTTTAAGATTTGGTTTTATTATTTGGAGCAGGCAATGTCCCGCTCCAATGAAAGTAGCTTTGTTAATTCACTTAACTTATTCATACAAAAGGTTTCTTAGCCTAATTCAGGTAGCAGCGCTGCCGGCGTAGGCTGCAGCGCTGCGACGCTTATATGCATATGCATATAAGTAAGCGACGGCGAAGGGTCGCTGGGATAGGGGGAGCTATTATGTTCACGTATGTCGCGCATGTATGAAATGCGGACTCAGCACTTGGATAGCCCCTTGCAAGGGTCTTTGACTTATAAATTAAGTGCATTAATATATTTGTATTTGTTTACGTGAGGGGCCCATTGTACCCCCTCTGGCCACCGAGCTTCCGAAAGCTCAACCGCTCTTGCGCTCCCGTATTTCGGGCTTCCGCGCATAGTTCGTCGGGCGTGCCGACGCTCGCCCGCACTCCGCTTCGCTGCAATCTCCGGCCGTTTCGCGACACTATTCCGCCGCTCCTCGGCACCTGTCTTGGCAGCGATCGCCCTCGATGCTCTCCTCCACATCTTCGGCCACTGCACTCTTCCGCCGCTCCCTGGCTAAGCGCATCCGCGCATCCCCCTCTGATGCTCCCGCGCCCCGATCTCGGGATAATTCCGAACGCAGTCGGCCGCTGTCGATCTCCCGCTCTCGCTTTAGCGAAGTAAAGCGGACGGGAGCACGGCTCTATGTTTAAGCTTAGTTTTTAGTTTCATGTATGCAGCGAAATAAAGCTGACGCACCCCGATCGATCCCACGACGCCGCCGCATTTTCACTCCATCATTTTTCGCCTGCGCCGTGGGAATCTTCCACGTGACCTTTCTGGAATCCTTTAGCGGAGGATCCTCGCCACCCCCCTACATAAACAGTATTTATTGTATTTATTTATGCATAACACTGAGTACAGTGTGCATTCGCTATGTGAACATACTACACCGCATTTCTTTGAGCAGTTCAGTCTGTTGTATATAAATACCTGCATTGCTTTGAGGAGTTCAGTCTTAAATGTACTTTTAAAACGAAAGCAACAATAGAGCTAAATAATTTGAAGCTATTCGAATTGTGGATCAGCACGTATACTACAAGTGAATTTGCATTAGCGATCCAAAAGGAGTTGGCTGTACCAACCTCAGCTGTAGACGACAGAAAAATTCGAAATTTATCTTCTTTCTTAAAAAAAAAATGGTTGGAGTCATCAAGGACAAGGGATCGATTTGCAGAGATGAATTCTGCATGGCTAAGTGGCTTAACAACGTTTGCAGAAATCACAAATTTGGAACCCGAACCCAGCACATCCCAAGGACTAAAAAGAGGACGCCCAACGAAATCATTAGAGGAATGTTGCGAATTGGCAAGGAGGAGAAAATTTCAAGAGACCACGCAACATATCCAGACGCGCTACATGTCCCAGGCGCTGTCTACGCAGTATGAAAAGGATCAGGACAAAGCAAGGGCTCAACTAACAAGAGTCATAGAGACTGCAAGCCCGGAGGAACTGCAGAGAATTAAAGAGAACATTTCTGGACCTGCGAAGCTATTTCCTACCAACTACACCCCTGAGGAGGCCTTCGTCTTATTTATGGAATTAGGACTCTCGAAGGAAAAGTATATTTTGTTACGAGAATCTCTAATTAAACATAGAGTCGAAGTTCTGCCGAACTATAAAACCATTACAACGGAAAAACAAAATGCTGGCCCGCCCGAAATAGAAATTGCAGAAGATGGAGCGAAAGTCAATCTGCAGAACATAATGGACCACACAACATTTTTGGGACTTATTTCATAATTTGGTAAAAAAATGAAATAAGTCCCCAAATTCTATCAAATAATATCAAAAATTTGTTGTTTGTGTACTCCATACAAATTTTTGGGGAATTATTTCATTTTTCGTTTGGGGACTTATTTCACAGAGCCGCAATTACATAGTTAATCGACTGCAAGTCGGCGCACCGATTTTTGGCAATTTTTTTCCGCCTCATTTGTGTCTGCTACACTGCAATGGCAAAAGGCTAATGTACAAACATATATTGACATACGTATTATCTCCGACAAAAAGAACAGAAATAAAAAGTATAATAATAAATTTGTTTGCCGCATTAGTGTGACCGTATCTGTTTTCTGCTAAGTGAATATGTATTAGTTAAATTCCAAACTTCCGCATATATTGTGACCGCGCACATTTATAAGATTAGCAAATTCAAATTCAAACAAAGTACGCGTATGCGCCTAATCGAGCCAAGGGTCACTTTAGACCCTAGCTCCGGCCACTCTAAGTCGGGCAAATCGAAAGCCCAAGCGGGCACACTAAGCCCCGCCAGACCCTATATAAAGCGGGCGGCTGGCCTCAGCGAGATCATTCAGTGGTCGGAGTCGACCAAGGTGGAAGTCACCAGCCATCCGCGACTAGGCAGCAGGATCAGGAACTCTAAGTGGTAAATAGGCAGGATCAGGATAGTAAGTGTGCATCTCCCTATTGACTTATTTTGCAGTTCTGACTTCAGGGTCATACAACCACTATTATCTTTGTGCGGACTTTAGGGTCCTATACGCTGACTTCAGGGTCCAACAACCATTCTCTCTGCTCTGACTTTAGGGTCCAACAACAACACCTCCTCCCTGTTCTGGTCCGACACCCACAACCATATCCCGTTCCCTTCATCAGCGGCCTCCAAGCCCGCACCCCACCTTCACATATTTCCAGGTACGCCACTCCGCCCACGTTACCTGGCGCGAGAAGCCTGACGTGAGAAGCCCGAAGCGAGAAGCCCGACGCGAGCGGACCGAGCCAGTCGTACCGCAGCCGTACGAAACAATACCGTACCCCCCCCCCACGATACCATACCGATACGTGTACCAATAGGATAAATAAACATCTTTATAAGTCGAATCAAGGTCGAACCCTGCGCGTATCACTGGGACTCGGGTCGGGAATTCCTCCACAGCACTACTGTCCTGAACTAAATAAATGTCCTAGATGACCCTGACTACCCGAGGCACGACTGAACGTCACAATATATTCGATAAATTACAATTTTTAATATATTCCGATTGGTACCTAAATTCCAAATCCAGTTCTTTTTTCCAAATATACAATATATTTCGATTTTTACCCTGTTTTTGAAAATCATTATTTTAAATACGGTTGAAGTAAATAACTTTGGTTTTTAGTTCTTTATTTGAGTACATTTCCAAATATTGTAGAAAATTTTGAAGCCAATTGATCTATTAATATCGGAGTTACACCGCTCAACAGGAAGACCTAAAAAAAAAGTTGTTCAACTGTTGCCACGATTCCAGTAGTTCTAATTATCAGAAATAAAAAAAACCAAAAGACATTTTATTCCTCAAAAGAAACAACAATTTTTTTTTTACTATTTTTCACGTGTTTATAATTAAGAAAAAAAAAAATAGTTAAAAGAAAAAAGAGCAATCTTAAAAATTTGGGTACAGTACATAGATGGACATGTACGTAATTAGTTGGACGTTGATGCACTACGATCAGTACATTCAAGTAGGCGGGTTTTACCAGGGTCTTACCGCTACGAAAAACTTTAAACGCGTTTTTCTCAAATCGATGTTTTTTGAGTCGGTGCACACTGTATCTCAAAATCTATTCAACCGATCGTTCTCAAATTTTTTACAGTATTTTCTTACATCATTTATGAGGTAACAACGTCGAGATTTTTTCGTTTTTGATTTTAATTTTTTTATTAATAACAACAATAGTCATGAATTTTGGCCAAAAATGTGGTATTTTCACTTTCAAGTCTTGTGAAAAATTAAAAAAATTAAAAAAATTAAAATCTCGACGTCAATACCTAGAGGGACATTTACATTGATGGAAAAACTTTGGTTGTTTAATTTTAGATGATCCAGTGCTGAGGTATGGTGTGCATACCTGCACACGCCTGCGAAGAATTGCTGCCATTCGTTCAATTTTAAATATATTTCAACCAATATTTCACAGAATATAGTTCAATTACTACTCTTTAATGTACAATAATCAGAAAAAAAAATTTACTTTCACCGTACGCCCAAAAAAAAATTTTGAAAAAACCTGTTATTTTCTGCCTTCAAAACCAGACCCCTCCCTTAATGTTATCATGTACAAATCGTTATAATTTGAACATAAGACTCTAAAGGGTTCATGCAATTCAAAAGACGTTCTACAGTGGCGCAAAACTAAAGGAATATAGGATCTAGTATTTCTACTCGGTACGTCAAAGTTAAGCTGACCCAGCAAGTCAGAACTTTACATGTCACCGTGGATAAGGTTAAAAATGAACGTAATGCCAAGCATGATTCTACGGTTAGCTAAAGAAGGTAAGTTAATTAGGAGAAGTCTACTAGAGTACGAGGGTAACCTCTGGTTTGGATCCCAGTTCAAACCGCGTAAAGCGAAAAGCAAAAAGTTCTTCTGAAATTACTCAATGCGTTTACTGTGAACCCCATACTGAGGGCTCCAGACGCAAGATCCATATTCTAAGATAGGACGAACTAAAGAATTATATAAGGATTTTGTAACATAAGGGTCGTTGAATTCTTTCGACCACCGTTTAATGAAACCAAGCACACCTCTGGCTTTATTCACCATGCACGAAATATGATCGATAAAGCCAAGTTTAGGGTCCAGTCGGACACCCAAATCTTCGACTATATGAATTCTTTCCAAAGAGCAGCAGTTTAGCGTTTAAGTCGCGAGCTTGGAAGCGACACGGGAGAAAATCATTAGCTTGCATTTGGAGCCGTTTAGGTTTGTAACGAACGGGCTGTTGGTTATGACCGATAGTTGTAATCGATAGCGAAGCGGTGTCATATCGATGCCTAAAGGAGAAGAAGAAGAGAGATTGAGAACGCGAAGAGAAGCGCACATTGAAGTTAAAAGTAAACGCGTGTATTAAATCTTACAGTCTTAGTTTCATATTGTTTCTTACTAAGTCCAACTCAAATAAACATGCCATAAAGCCATCCGACACAACAGCCACCCCCCTTTTACAGTTCAGAAGTGGGATATTTGAGTTGGCAATGTTAAAGAGGCAGTAAAGGTGAAACAGACACAGACAGGCAGCAGAGGAATCGTCGGCGTGGGAAGTTTGTAATGGGATAGGTGTTCCCAAAGGTCAAGAGGACAAGAGATTACAAATTACGGATAAGGCATCCTTTCCTACGTGGCTGATGGATTCAAAGCGGAGTACTCAGGAATCTTTGTGAACCTGGAGGTGTACATGCAAAAAGCTTGTGTGTATACGTAGCGTCGTTGTGAACTTCACAGGAGGTGAAATTCACTAGAATTGTGGTGAAATAGCGATCACGCTTGCAGACGGGCATACAGAGGTGCTCGTGGGTGCAAGAGTGTGCGTGCAATCGATTGTGGTTGTGCGTACATAGGAAGGAAAACAGTCAAAGTTTTCGGAGAAGTGCGATAATTTTTTGAGAAGATGGTCAAGATAGCGGAGCTCAAGGCAGACCAGTTGCGGTATTTGCTGAGAGAGAGGAACTTGGGAGTTGCAGGCTCCAGAGCAGAACTAGTGCAGAGACTAGTGGAACACGAGGATTCGGAAGAAGTGGATTTGCCACAAGCAGTGGGAATGAGCTAACAGGAGGAATCATTCGCAGCACAGGCGGCTGCGATTTCACAACTTCAAGAGCAGATGACGACACTGACGAACTTGATGGCGCAGTTTGTCAACAATATGCCAACAGCTAACCCGCAGCAGCAGCAGCAACGTGATGATGAGATGCACGTTGATGAATTTATAAACCGTGACCCAGGAGATCAAGTGGCGATCAGCAATGGCAGACAAGCGTCGGTTAAGGAAATAGCAAATACCTTACCAGACTATGACCCCTGAGACGAGAATTCGATCTCAGTAAATCAGTTCATCGATCGTGTTAACAAGGTGGTTGATGCGTATCAATGGGACGAAAAATTTGTACTTCTTGCTATATACACAAAGCTTAAGGGTCCCGCCAAAATGTGATTTGATTCTTCGCAGATTTTACACAAAACTTGGAACAGTTTTGCAGCAGCAATCCGACAGGAGTTTGGATCAGAGCCGGACGAGGCAGAAATTCATTTCAACATGGCGAATGCAACCAGACGATCGAGGGAAACCGTAAAGGAGTATTGTTTCCGTATGTCAGCCCTCGGAGTGCGATTCAAGCTAAGTGAAGCAGCAGTCATCCGATATGTACGAGCAGGGCTACAGCACAAGGAGTTGGAAAACAGTATTGCAGCTATTCAGTTCTCGACTATGAAGGAGTTTCGCGACGCAGCCGAGTCATATTTTATAAACAGAGACAAACCAAGTGCCAATAAGAAAGAGTTCTTCTCCAAATCCAGTACTTTTGAGGTAAAGCTGGAGAATGAGATGAAGCAATCGAAGCCAAGAGTAGCTAGAGCATGCTCTAATTGCGGAGAAGTCGGGCATTTTGCTAATTCATGCCCAAAGGAGAGGACGAAGACGCGTTGCTCCAAATGCAACAAGTTTCATGCCACAGATGAAATTTGCCAAGCCGCACGGGTGATGCGTTTCGGCGCATCCAATCAGGACAAGCTGTTCCCACGGATAATCACATCAACGAGAAAGGTTATCGTGCTTTCATTGATACTGGTAGCCAAGCCAGTATAATTCGCTAATCAGTAGCTGATGAGATCGCCGCAGATCGACAGGAGTGCTCCATGAAAATTGTAGGCATATGTGGAGGCTTACGTATCCTTACCGAAGCTATGGTTTTGGATATCGAAATATCTGAAAAAATGGTCATAGCCAGAGTGTACATCGCAGACGACAATCTGATGCAGGAGGATTTGTTGTTGGGACAGGATGTCATTACATGCGCTGAATTATTGTGGAAATTCGAGCCAAGCGAGACAGAAATCAAGAAAGCAGTTCATCAGCCGCTAACAAGTTCAAGAGAGAGCATTTTTAAAAATCTTCTTGTTAATTTCCAGATCGAAGAAGAAAGGAGCAAAGTATGCAGTTTGCTCGAGAAGTTTGCAGACGTCTTCTCTACAGGATTAGAAGGCATTGGCAAGACAAACGTCGTCCAGGCAAAAATTGTTGTCGATAGTGGCCAAGTAGTTTCCCAAGCGCCATATCGAGTGTCCGAGCCAAAGAAATAAATTGTTTCTAAGATGATCGACGACCTATTGGAGCGAGTTATTATTACTCCATCCACGTCAGAGTACACCAGCCCGGTGGTGCTCATCAAGAAGCCGAACGGTAGTGATCGACTTTGCATCGATTACCGCCGCCTGAACAAGCTCATCAGAAAGGAAAACTTCCCTGTACCGAATATTGAGGAGAGGATGCAGAAAGCGAAGCGTTTCGCATATTTTTCATCCCTAGACCTGAATAGCGGATATTATCAGATTGAAATGGAACCAGAGAGCAGAAAATTCACTGCATTTATCACCACGGATGGATTGTTCGAGCCTTCCGTTTGGGCTAAAGAATGCACCTGCCGCATTCAACAGACTCATGGCAGAGTTACAAAGACGTGTGAAGAAAGGCGACATGATGCATTACATGGACGATATCCTTATTGGAAGCCAAAATTTTGATGAGAGGTACGAAAAACTAAAGGGAGTTCTACAAGTATTGCGAGATTGCGGATTAACGTTGAATTTAGAAAAATGTGAGTTGTATAAGCAGTCAATCACATTTCTAGGTCATCAAATACACACTGATGGAATCAGCCCCGGAGAAGTCAAGACTAATGCGATTGCAGAGTTTGAGAAGCCAAATAATATTACCGAAGTGCGACAGTTTTTGGGTCTCACTGGATATTTCCGGAAATTCGTACCCGGATATGCAATAATATCAGAGCCATTGCGAATCCTTTTGCGCAAAGATCAAAAGTTCAAATGGGAACAACCACAAGACGATGCTTTTGAAAAGTTGAAGATATGTCTCACGTCGAAGCCGGTTGTAACTAGTTACCGCCTAGATGCTGAACATGAATTACATACAGATGCAAGTGCCGTTGGATTAGCCGGAGTTTTGATGCAGAAAGATGATGATCAACTAAAGCCGATCGCATACTTTAGCCGAGCCACATCCAACCCAGAGAAAAATTACCACAGTTACGAGCTAGAAGCCTTAGCCGTCGTCGAGTCGTTGGACCGATTTAAATACTACATTTATGGAAAAATGGTAAAGGTTATCACCGATTGCAACGCTTTGAAAACGTCCATGAAAAAGCGAGAGCTGATACCACGAATTGCTAGATGGTGGTTGCGAATCCAAGAGTTTGACATCGATATTGTTCATCGAGCTGGAACTCAGATGTGCCACGTTGACGCGCTAAGTAGAGCGCCAGTTGAAGAATCACACGAGATGGACACAGCATCCCTGAAGATCTCAAAAACAATCTTAGATGAAACTTACTGGTTTTTGCTATTCAACTACAAGACGAGAAAATACAGAAAATTGTTGATGATATGAAAGCCGAGAAGAATTTCGAAAATGATGATTATGTGATCGAGCAAGATCGCCTGTTTCGCAAATATGACAGCAAGATGCTATGAGTTGTGCCGAAGCAGTTGAGATTCCATATCCTCCACGAATGCCACGACAAAGCCGGACACATGAGCACAGATAAAACCATCAGTAGGATTTTGAATCTGTTTTGGTTTCCCCGAATGAGTAATTTTGTAAAAGGCGACATCAAGTCCTGTGTCGGCTGCGCAATGTATAAAACACCAGGTGGACGCCAGGAAGGTCAGTACCACTACAATGACATCAAGCCGATCCCCTTTTCCAGCGTTCACATGGATCACCTGGGACCGTTTCCGAAGAGTTCAAAGCGAAATGAACATATTTTAGTCATGGTCGACGCTTTCACGAAGTTCACCATAATTCGAGCAGTAAAAAGTACAGCAACAAAGCACGTCCTAGATGCCCTACAAGAAGTCACCAGCTACGTTGGAATGCCAGATCGAATCGTTACTGATCGAGGTACCGCATTCACCTCCAAAGATTTTGAGAAATACTGCAAGTCAAATAATGTGAAGCATATACTCAACGCCGTGAGAACACCCAGAGCCAATGGTCATGCCGAGAGGACAAATCGAATCATTTTGTCAATGCTTTTGCCTTCGAATGAAAACGAGAAACGTTAGGATGAAATGCTGCGATCAATCCAGTGGAGCATTAACACCATGGTAAATAGCACTACTAAATGCTCCCCATTCCAGCTTCTATATGAATATGAGCCCCGAGATGTCCTTAAAAACACGCTGAAGAGCGTGATCCAGAGTCAAGAGCCAGGTATGATGACTGTTTACGTGAGGGGCCCATTGTACCCCCTCTGGCCACCGAGCTTCCAAAAGCTCAGCCGCTCTTGCGCTCCCGTATTTCGGGCTTCCGCGCATAGTTCGTCGGGCGTGCCGACGCTCGCCCGCACTCCGCTTCGCTGCAATCTCCGGCCGTTTCGCGACACTATTCCGCCGCTCCTCGGCACCTGTCTTGGCAGCGATCGCCCTCGATGCTCTCCTCCACATCTTCGGCCACTGCACTCTTCCGCCGCTCCCTGGCCAAGCGCATCCGCGCATCGCCCTCTGACGCTCCCGCTCCCCGAGCTCGGGATAAATCCGATCCAGCAGTCGGCCGCCGCCGATCTCCCGCTCTCGCTTTAGCGGAGTATAGCGGGCGGGAGCGCGGCTCTATGTTTAAGCTTAGATTAGTAACCAAATGCATGTTCAATAAAACACTACGGGCGCTCCATGCCATTGTCGACTCTCGACCCCCGAATATTTTTTACGTCTTCCTCTGTGAGGGACCATATCGGTTCCCTCACAAGTGTTATTTAAATAGATTAGATTTTTGTAGATATATAGGTAGGTTAGGCTTTTGTAAATATAGGGTAGGTTAGAGTTTGTAGGTTAGAATTTGTAGACATGTAGGTAGGTTAGGATTTGTAGACATGTAGGTAGGTTAGAATTTGTAGACATGTAGGTAGGTTAGGATTTGTAGCCATGTAAGATAGAATAGGATCATAGTCTAATTTGTAGGTCTTAGGGAAAGGAAAACCCCAGAGGGGGGCATCTTTGTGTACATAGGGGTTAAAACCCCGTACATATACAACTTGGCAGAGCCCAAGCGGCAGAGCCACAACTTGGCAGAGCCCATAGCGGCAGAGCCACAACACTCGGCAGAGCCCATAGCGGCAGAACCATAATACTCGGCAGAGCCCATAGCGGCAGAGCCACAACACTCGGCAGAGCCCGTAGCGGCAGAGCCACAACCTGGCAGAGCCCATGGCGGCAGAGCCCATTGTGGCAGAGCCCTTAGCGGCAGAGCCAACCAACCCGGCAGAGCCCACCTCGGCAGAGCCGAAGGCCATCGACAGCAAGGCGAGCCGAAGCCCGACACCGCCACGTAAGCCACCAAATGCTTACGAGCGGCCGAAGGCGATAACGCTCGGCCAACAGATCGTTTGCCGGACGCAACGCTGTCCGCCCAGCCGGGCAGAGCCAACACACGGCGGCAGAGCCGATACACCTCGGCAGAGCCGAAGCTCGACGCCGCCAAGTAAGCCACGACGGCTTACTAGCGGCCGAAGGCGATAACGCTCGGGCAGCAGATCGGCGGCAGAGGAGGTTTCTTGGAGGCAACGCTGGCCGCCGATCGAGGAGTAGCTGGAAGGAAACAAGACCGACCAGTAGTGTCGGGAAAGGAAGGAGAACGACGACGGCGCCTGGAGACAAGGAGGACTGCGAGCTTGGCGGTGGTCACCGCGCTGGATTAGCGGGCCATCGCCATGCAGGAGTCGGGTGAGCCGGGCCTCGGGCCAAAACCTCCTGCCGGACGGGAAGAACCTGCGTGGATAGAAACGACAAATAGGATACAACTCGAACTGAAATAAAAGACAAATGAACAAAGACACCAAGACTTGTGCATTTCCTTCCCCCCCACCAACCTTCCTCCTAAACCCCGCACTGGGAACGGCCCCGCGATTACGCAGCCGTCTCCCATACCGGGAATCCTCCTCCTGACCCTCGCCTCGGAGTGGCCCCGCGATTACGCAGCCATCTCCCTGGCAGGTGACCCGTCTTCCTGACTCTTGCCTGGGAAGCGGCCCCGCGATTACGCAGCCGTCTCCCTGGTAGGAATACTTCCTCCTGCCCCTACAGATTCCCCGTTCTTTATTTTTCCAAATCCTGGCCAGTAGGCCTTCTTTTATTCTGCCTGTCTCACAAATAAATATTTTCTATGGAGGATCCTGGCCTGGCTGAGTATTTATCCTGGCCCGTGATTAGCATCCTTACAGAATGGCGCCCGAGCAGGGACTAGGCAGGATAAAAGGATATTTAACATCCATCGTGGATTAAAGCCCCACAAGCAAGAAAAGTATGGACGGAAAATTGTAGGTTAGGGACAAAGATCTCTGGGAAGCACATTTTGGACGGGAAGTTTTGCTTAGCAACAGCAAGGACCACGTGGATTTGTCGGCCACGACGCGAAACATGGGTAAACCGAGTTCGGGAATTGACGAAGCCCAAAAGGTTCGGCTAGGCATAGGCACGAATCACAGGGACTTGTCGGCCACGACACGAAACATGGGTAAACAGAGTTGGGGAGTTGACGAAGCCCAAAAGGTTCGTCTAGGTATAGGCACGAACCGCAGGGACTTGTCGGCCACGACACAAAACATGGGTAATGAGATTACAAGAGAACACGAAGGGCAAAACATACGACGTGATTAACATAACAGAGGTTAGGGCAGGGCCTTCGGGGCAGACAGCGACGTCTACGGCGGCGCCGCAGCCGGCGTCGTCGCCCTTAGCAAACAGAAGTTCATCGTCCCTTTCGCACGCAATGGTTCCCCACTTGGGAGGAGGGCCCGAGGCCGGCCGAGCCGGTATATAAGTACGACACGGACTGATATGGAGGCAGTCGATGACCAGTTCCCAACCGAACCACATCCTCAAGGAGAGTTAACAAACCACATCCTGAAGAATACCCAGCTAAAATATCCCCTAGGAAGGTCATCAAGAGTATCCTCAAGGATAACCATCCAGAACACCCTTCAAGGATAACCATCAAGAATATCCTCAAGGATAGCCAGCAGAATACCCTCAAGGGTAACCCACAAAATATCCTCAAGGACAATCAGCAGAGCTTCCATCGCCTATTCCCAACCGGGTAGTGGATAATAGTTAAAGAGTTTTGTGCACTGCTAACCCCAGGGGCTACTGGGACCCACAGGATACCTACAAGGAAAACCAACAATCCACCTAGCAAGGACACGGTTCCCAACCCTTCCAGAAAAGAACATACACAGGCTATAGTCTGAATACCAGTCTTCAACCGCGTCGGAACTTACAAAGGAAGTGAAACCACGTTGACAGTGACATGGGGGTCACGTGGATATCGTATCGCAAGAAGCACGAACTGGAAGCCATCCTCCTCGAGTTTGGCCTAGCCATTAGCGGTACGGTCGAGGAGCAACGAGCCCGACTCTACGCGTTCGCTCGCCAACCTGGGCTCTCCGACGCCCTCCAGACACGCCTCGCTGAGATGGAGGCCAAATACGGTAACTCCCCGTCAGGAGAGAGCAAGCCGGCGTCACCAATACCGCCCGACACTGAAGCCGCAACAGGCACAAGTTCCGTCTTGCCGAGCACTAGCCACACTTTGGTGGTACCGCGCAGCACCTCGCCCGGGGGGCGAGGGAGATCCGAGGGAACACCACGCGCTAACACACCCCAGCCCGACGCAAGCCCGATTCACCTTCAGCTCGACAAGGTGACCAAATGGGGTCTTTCTTTTGATGGCTCAACCGACCCACTTAGCTTTGTGGAACACGTCGAGGAACGGGCAGTTACCCACCGGCTTGACCGGAAGAATCTGTCCCTTGCTTTTGCCCTTCTCTTGACCGGCCGAGCCGAGAACTGGTTCCGTACCAGTGGTCTGCAAGGAAAATCCTGGCCCGAAGTCCGCCAAGAATTCTTAGAATTCTTTCTACCGCCCCGATACTATCAACGCCTGGACGACGAAATCCGGGCGCACTACCAAAAGGCCCAAGAGCCCTTCAAGGAATACCTAATTGATCTACGACTAAAAATGCGACGTGCCGGATTTTCACCGGCACAGGAACTGGAGCGCATATACGAAAACATGCTGCCAGAGTACCAAATGTTTACTCGACGACAGGACTTCCTAACCTTATCCGAGCTCACCCAGCTCGTGGTAAACTACGAGGTCGCTCGTAGCCGCGGGGGCCGAGCCATAAGGGGTTATCCTACCGGCCGAGCCGGACTGGAAATCGTCACGGGTAATCAGACTACACGGAACCGGGGGCACCCGCCACCCGTCGTAACACAGCCCCCAAGACCCCGGAGCACCGGCACCGATAATACCCGCCGTTATCCAACCGGGAGTCAGAGCCAGGAGCCTCCCGCCCGACCAGCCACAGACCCAGGCAACGCTTGCCGAAATTGTGGCCAGACCGGTCATTTCGCTGCAGAATGTCGCAACCCGCGGACTCTGTTCTGCTGGGACTGTGGCCGGCAGGGCGTACGGACTATCGACTGCTGTCGGACCCCGGCTCAGGGAAACGATCAAGGGCCTCGAGCATCCGGGAACTGCCCGAGGACCCCTCCAAACCCCCAGAGGAACTAAGAACTGCTATCCAGCAGGACCACCACCGTATCTGCGCCTGGGTGACGGTCGAGGGACGACTCCTCCCCGCTACCCTGGATACGGGGGCCTCGAACAGCTTCATGAGCGAGCGCCTGGCGAAACAATTAAAAGACGGAAAGAATCTACGGGCCGTCAGGTCCCAGGTCACACTGGCAGACGGATCCGACCGAGAAGTAACACAAGCGCTCCGGGTAACAGTTCAGCTGGGCGAAGCACGAGTCAATCTCTCCGTCCTCATAATGACGGAGGTGTTGGACGAACTTCTCCTGGGGATGAACTTCTTATGCTACGGAGCAGCGACACTCCAGTGCGGGGGAATTAAACTCACCCTCCAGCCAGCCCTTGAAAATAAACATAAACGAAAAGCTACCTCTCTGGCGTCTCCTGGGCACGACCCCGACTTGGCACTCAGACCACCACCGATCACATCACCACCAGCCGCGCCACGGATTCAAACACCACACGACGGTCCGGACACGGCCACATCAACAGGTATATCAGCCCGGGTCACCTACGAGGGTGAGCCCGGCACTTCAAGCTGGGTCAAGGCTTTGCCCGCCATGGACGCAACGGCTGTTCAGAGTAATCCTTTTCGCCGAGAAGCGAAACGAGTCCGATTCCAGGACCAAGAATCATCAACAAAAACACGCAGCCCCTCTTGCGGAACGGCCAACGCCGAGTACGACTCGGCGGAAGAACCACCACCCAACGACCACTCCGAGAGTTACCCAGAGCCATGGGTCGGGCCTTTCCTCGAACGGGAACTGTCCCGTTTTGACACTTTGGCCGGCGTATCACACATCGCCGAGCATACTATCACCATGAGGAGTAATAAACCCCTCAAACAAAGATACCACCCAAGGAATCCCGCCATGAGAGCCATCATCGATCAGCAGATTGACGAGCTACTTCGCGATGGAAGGATCGAACCGTCAAAGAGCCCGCATAGTGCGCCAATCGTCATCGCCTCCAAAAAGAACGGTGACATCAGGATGTGCGTCGACTATAGGCAATTAAACGAGAACTCCGTCCCCGACGCGTACCCATTACCTAGGATTCACCACATACTAGAACGGCTACGGCATGCCCGCTACATCTCGACACTGGATCTGAAGAACGGATATTGGCAGATACCAGTGGCCGTCGACAGCCGTGAATGCACAGCGTTCACCGTCCCCGGTCGGGGATTGTTCCACTGGAAGGTGATGCCTTTCGGCTTACACTCGGCCCCGGCAACCTTCCAGAGAGCCCTGGACACCGTCATTGGCCCAGACATGGAACCGCATGCCTTTGCCTATCTCGATGACATCATTGTGATCGGGGCTACGCTGCAGAAACACGTACGGAACCTACGAGAGGTGTTCCGGCGACTGAGGGAAGCCAACCTTCGTCTCAACAGGGACAAGTGTCAGTTCTTCCAACGAAGCATACGCTATTTGGGACATGTAATCAGCGAAGCAGGGATTCATACGGACCCGGAAAAGGTCGCCGCCATACGGGAACTAATACCGCCAACGAATCTTAAGGAACTTCGCCGCTGCCTCGGCATAGCGTCTTGGTATCGACGTTTCGTGCCAAACTTCGCCGACGTGGTCGAGCCAATGACCGCGCTCCTCAAAAAGGGTCGGAAATGGGACTGGACGACAACAAAGGAGCAAGCTTTTCAAACCTTAAAAGACCTCCTGACCAAAGCACCAATCCTCGCATGTCCCGATTTCGGGGAGAAATTTGTACTACAAACGGACGCCAGCGATTATGGTATTGGGGCTGTGCTCACCCAAACCATAGAACAACAGGAACGAGTTATCGCATACGCCAGCCGCCGGCTAAATACAGCCGAACGGAATTATTCAGTCACGGAAAAAGAATGTCTCGCAATAGTTTGGGCAGTGCGCAAAATGCGCTGCTACCTGGAGGGTTATAGATTTGAAGTCCTCACGGACCACCACTCGCTCAAGTGGCTAAACTACATAGATAACCCAACGGGCCGGATAGCTCGGTGGGCACTGGAATTACAACAATTCCAATACGACATAAACTATCGACGCGGGGCGCAAAATTTGGTCGCCGACGCGCTATCGCGCCAAACGCTCGCCACCCTTCAGCAGGCACAGGTGCGGGAAAATTCCTGCAAATGGATAACCAAGATGTTGGGGAAAATCCATCAGGAACCGACGAAATATCCGGATTACAGGGAGGAAAACGGGCAACTGTACAGGCGCATAGGACTGCGCCCGGACGAGGAAGATTACACCCCGTGGAAACTGTGCGTGGGCACCAACTTTCGAGGACGAGTACTACAGGAATGCCAAGATCATCCTACTGCTGGGCATCTGGGAGTACGCAAAACATGCACGAGGGTGGCCCAGAAATACTACTGGCCCGGACTATTCCGGGAGGTAGCGATCTACGTCCGGCGATGCCCCAGTTGCCAGAGATTCAAAGCAAGCCAGGAGAAACCAGCCGGGAAAATGTTCACTCGCCAAGTGGACGAGCCCTTTCAGATACTCTGCGCTGACTTCGTGGGACCACTCCCACGCTCGAAACAAGGGAATACCGTCCTCCTGGTATTCCTGGATTCCTTCAGCAAGTGGGTCGAGCTTATCCCCATGCGCCGGGCCACAGTGCCACATTTAGAACGAGCCTTTCGGGAGCGGATTCTCAGCCGGTTCGGAGTCCCAAAAACCCTGGTGTGCGACAATGGGACACAATTTACGAGCCGAGGATTTCAGGCGTTTTGCAAATCCCTGGGAATGGAGGTGCAACACACGGCGCCATACACGCCGCAACAAAACCCCACGGAACGGGCGAACCGGACCGTAAAAACCATGATAGCCCAATATATTGGAGACACGCCACAGAATACTTGGGACCAGCTACTCCCGTAGATATCGCTAGCCGTCAATAGTAGCGTATCAGACACGACCGGATTCAGCCCCTCCTTCCTTGTCCAAGGGAGGGAGCCACGCTTGCCCAATGCACTCTACGATGAGGTAACCCCAGGACGGGGAACAGCCTTGATTCCGCCGGAAGAAAAGAAATTTGAAAACATTTTTCAAACGGGCCTCCGCTGAGCAAGGCCGTCACTACAATCTCCGGCGGCGGGAATGGAGACCAGCACTAGGTTCTTCAGTTCTCGTGCGCCGGCACGCACTCTCCAACGCGGCCGAAGGATTCGCCGCTAAATTGGCGGCAAGATACGATGGGCCCTATCGGGTCGTAAAATTCCTTTCGCCGAACGTAGTCAGGTTACAGGACACCAGAAGCCGCCGACGCCGTACGACTGGCCTCCAGGACCTAAAACCCTATCATCAGGACAGCGATGACGCCCACGCCGAGGACCAGGAGACCAGCGCGGACACAGAACACGTTGAAACCCACGGAGCCGGCGAGACCATAACCAACGAAGACCAGGAGCAGATCCCGCCCACCGACAATACCATTGCGGGCAAGGGTCATCATGGTCGCCACGCTCACGTCCTGGTCGAGGAGACCAGAGTGTCAAGGGGGCCACTTGATGCTGGGTGCGCTCAGCCAACGTCCCCACCCCCCGCTGGGGGGAAAATCACACTCGCCGGGTGCTTCTCGGACCAGCGGCAGGAGTAAAACCCCCGCTGGGAAACAATACACACCCGCCTGGTGTTTCCCGGATCCGCGAAAATAAGGAAACATCCCCAGGCCACCAGCTGGTCACAAATTGCACATAAAAGATTGGCAAGCTTTCACAAGCTTTCTCCGCATGTGCAGCTTTCAAAGCTCGCACACCGAGTGGCCAGATCAGCAGAAAACAAAGGGGTCGATGACCGCGTTTCGCGGCAATCGAACGATCGATAGAAGGATAACGCGATAACGCAAACTGCGCAATAAGAAACCACCTGCGAGCGGAAAAACTAAAATTTTGAAAAAAAAATTAACGGAAGAAAAGAAAACCACAAAATGGAGAGGGATCCGCGCCTCAATCGGACGCCATCTTCCCCACCACCAGACTACGCCGGAGACGCCACCATTGGTGAGGCTGCCATCGCCGCCGCCCCTCTTCACCGCCGGCTCACCCCCGCTCAGCCCCTCCTGGTGCGAGGGTTTGACGCTGGATGACGTCCTAGACATTTGTCTAGAAGAGGACGTGCCAATGGAAACCCGCTTCGGCGAATTCCCCGCGGAGCTTACACCTCCGCGTCCCAAAGCAGGGGCCACCGCCTCCCAGCCCAACAAACACCCACTGGGGGCGGTGTACGAGGACGTGTCGGAGGACGAGGCCGCCACGGACACGGACCCCTCCAGCGTCCGCGTAACCGGCTCCCCGAACCGAATCGGGCGAAGCATGCCCTCCTTGGAGAAGGAGCCGGCGGCGGCCCAGGAAAACGAGGCGCAGGATCTGGCACCGTCCGCCGAAACCAGGCGACACTCCACGGCGCTTCTGGCCTCGCCCGACGGACCAACCACGTCAGCGGCTGCCAGGCAGCGAGCCGTAAGACGGGCCCAAATCAGCGGGCAAGCGGCGCCCCACCACTCGGGCTCCCCGTCTCACCGATCGTTGGACCACGGATCCACGGCGCCTCCCTCGCGAGACGCCACCGACGCCACCGACGCCACAGACGCCACAGACGCCACGGACGCCCCAGCACCGCCAAAACGCGTCATCCTCGGCCGCACCGTGGTAGACCGCCCAGTGGCCACAGTCCGGCCCCTGCCAGCCACGGACGCTTGGCGGTGGCGATTTCGGGGAGGAGTCGCGCCCCCGCTACTCGCTCCGTCCGGGCGCGTCCCGTGACTCCGAAATCCGTTGCGTCGGCCAGCGCCCTGGCCCGCAGCTGAGGCTCCGTCGCCGAGCACCTCCTCCGACGAGGACGAGGGCGTCGCCGAGGAAGTCTACATCCTCGACGAGGAGAGCGACGACGACGTGGAAATCGTCGAGGGCGACAGCGACGACGGCAGCGACAACGACGTGGAAATCGTCGAGGGCGACGGCGACGACGGCAGCGGTGGCGACGACGGCGAGGAGGACGACGAGGTCCCACCGCCCCTGGTCCGAGCACCCGCCGGATGGGCTACGCCGGAAGGCTGGCTCCCCGCCGCCCTCGTCAACCGGGTGCAGGAGAGGGCACGCCGAAACGCAGGGCGAAGCCTGCGTTACCTCGACGAGGAGGGGGAGCAGCAATACCAAGTGCAGGTATCCCGGAACGGACAACACGTCCGGATCACCCTGCCACCCCGAGGAAGGGATGGAGTGTGAGGGACCATATCGGTTCCCTCACAAGTGTTATTTAAATAGATTAGATTTTTGTAGATATATAGGTAGGTTAGGCTTTTGTAAATATAGGGTAGGTTAGAGTTTGTAGGTTAGAATTTGTAGACATGTAGGTAGGTTAGGATTTGTAGACATGTAGGTAGGTTAGAATTTGTAGACATGTAGGTAGGTTAGGATTTGTAGCCATGTAAGATAGAATAGGATCATAGTCTAATTTGTAGGTCTTAGGGAAAGGAAAACCCCAGAGGGGGGCATCTTTGTGTACATAGGGGTTAAAACCCCGTACATATACAACTTGGCAGAGCCCAAGCGGCAGAGCCACAACTTGGCAGAGCCCATAGCGGCAGAGCCACAACACTCGGCAGAGCCCATAGCGGCAGAACCATAATACTCGGCAGAGCCCATAGCGGCAGAGCCACAACACTCGGCAGAGCCCATAGCGGCAGAGCCACAACACTCGGCAGAGCCCGTAGCGGCAGAGCCACAACCTGGCAGAGCCCATGGCGGCAGAGCCCATTGTGGCAGAGCCCTTAGCGGCAGAGCCAACCAACCCGGCAGAGCCCACCTCGGCAGAGCCGAAGGCCATCGACAGCAAGGCGAGCCGAAGCCCGACACCGCCACGTAAGCCACCAAATGCTTACGAGCGGCCGAAGGCGATAACGCTCGGCCAACAGATCGTTTGCCGGACGCAACGCTGTCCGCCCAGCCGGGCAGAGCCAACACACGGCGGCAGAGCCGATACACCTCGGCAGAGCCGAAGCTCGACGCCGCCAAGTAAGCCACGACGGCTTACTAGCGGCCGAAGGCGATAACGCTCGGGCAGCAGATCGGCGGCAGAGGAGGTTTCTTGGAGGCAACGCTGGCCGCCGATCGAGGAGAAGCTGGAAGGAAACAAGACCGACCAGTAGTGTCGGGAAAGGAAGGAGAACGACGACGGCGCCTGGAGACAAGGAGGACTGCGAGCTTGGCGGTGGTCACCGCGCTGGATTAGCGGGCCATCGCCATGCAGGAGTCGGGTGAGCCGGGCCTCGGGCCAAAACCTCCTGCCGGACGGGAAGAACCTGCGTGGATAGAAACGACAAATAGGATACAACTCGAACTGAAATAAAAGACAAATGAACAAAGACACCAAGACTTGTGCATTTCCTTCCCCCCCACCAACCTTCCTCCTAAACCCCGCACTGGGAACGGCCCCGCGATTACGCAGCCGTCTCCCATACCGGGAATCCTCCTCCTGACCCTCGCCTCGGAGTGGCCCCGCGATTACGGAGCCATCTCCCTGGCAGGTGACCCTTCTTCCTGACTCTTGCCTGGGAAGCGGCCCCGCGATTACGCAGCCGTCTCCCTGGTAGGAATACTTCCTCCTGCCCCTACAGATTCCCCGTTCTTTATTTTTCCAAATCCTGGCCAGTAAGCCTTGTAGTATGCGCACATACATATATGTATAAACAACAACAATAATGTCGTTGCACTCTGTTCCAACATTCAAGTGCATATGTAACATGAGCACCCATCTGGCGGCTAGGAACAAATGCAGAGTCAGCGTTCTCACGCTGACCAAATATATGGGCGCATATAACAAACCTTCCTCTAAATAAATATATATAAGAAATATATATAAGAACGCCGCTCCGCTGCCGGCGTCACCGGCAGCGCAGCGACGAGACGTAGGCTTACTTAGAACCTAAGATACAATATTAAAATCAGATTGATTACGGACATGGGGAGCGGCACTCTTGCTGCTCCCCCAAGAAATAAATGAACGTTGATTTCAAACTTAAATTGTTAATCATTATATGGCGACCGTGACATAAGTGACCGTGACATAAGTGACATAAGTGTGTGACGAAAAAAAATAATTCAGCAACCATAAAAATCCTATATGGATCTTCCAATCTACCAATTCGTTTATAACTACGTGATGATCTATTGCGAATAGTGAGTTGAAAACCCCAGACCTTGTCATTCTCTGGAAGTAAAAACAATATTGAATTAAAATGACTGATGTGGCGAAGCAAAAGATCGAGACCTCCGTTATGGAGAAAGTCGCCGCCTGACCAGATTCCAGGCTCTACAATCAGTTCAACTCGTCGATCTGAGACACAACACCCTTGCCGGGTCAGCAGCAACAACAACAACAACAGTCTCAGTCTCAAACTCAGCCGCAAATTCAGCCTCAAAATCAAATGCAAATGCAAATGCAGCCACAGCCACCAGCGAAGGAAGCCAATACCAACTCGACCATGACCAGCACCGGCGGCAAGGGAGAACAACCGTAAGAACAGCAGCAGACGAGCGTGGGAGGCAGACCGCCCCTGCGCCTTCGATGGAGCCTCCTAGGCCCAGGTCAGAAGTGGCAGAAACCGAGTGCGGGAGGCAACCCGCCGCCTGCACCTTCGAGGGAACGTCAGTGTGCCTGCCCGGCGACGCCAAGCTGACGTAAGGAAGGAAGAGCAAACAGCAGCATCGGACGATCGGACCAGCCGAAAAACGCTACAAAGAGCGCATCCAAGAAGACAAGTTTCCAAGTTTCGCAATGTGCGAAATAACGCAAACGGGCTGCAAAATTTTGCCAATGCCCCAATTTGCCTTAGTTTTTAACTTCTAAATTCAAGCCGATGCGGGAAACCGCTGCTTGAAAAATACTAATCTCTGTTAGGCTTTTACTTGTTGCCCTGTGAGGCACACCAATTAATAAAAAAAAAAAAAAAACAAATTGTAACATTGAGCGGAACCTTTTCTGCCCAATGAGCAGCATAGCCTGGAAAGCTATGCGAAAAGTATAGGTAGGATTTATGTACATTCACCCAGGAGTGAATTGATTTATTATTGATTTAAATATGATTTTTTGATGGTTGATCATACCATTTCATTATTGGTTTATATATGATTTTGTGGTCCTTAAATATTTATTCTTCCATTTTGATATTTTTTATTTTTTCCAAATTTAAACACTGCTTATTTTACACAACTTCTGAGCACAAGCAAATGGCGGCTTTTCGGAAGCAAGCTTAAAAATCTACATCTAAATGAGAAAAGAAAGAGAGAAAGTAAAGCAAACAAAAAACCGAAATAGGAATCAAAAATCAAAGATTAAAATTTACAGCGAAAGGAAGGTAAATGCAGCAGAACAACAAACAGTTTAAGTGGAAAAACAAAACAAAAAGAAAATATTATATTATATTATATGAAAATGAATATAAAAAAAAAAAAAAAAAAAGGACTTACAAATAAAGACCTGAAAGTCACTACCAGGCAACAAAGTAGACAGAAATCCTGCGCAGGGAAATAACGAATAGAAAAAGTAGAATTGCCTAGCCAAGATCTACTGAAAAGCTTCAAGCCCAACGTCATTAAAAATGACGGAGTATAAAAAGTAGTGACCTTGCATATAAAAAACTATGTTATGTTTCTTTAAACATGATAAGAACATTATTGCAAGATAAGAAGTTAGCGATTTATAGACCTATGGAGTCCTTGACTTAGGTCAATTTTTCCAAAGGCTTGAAATGCAAGCCGGTATATAAAATATGCAAACTCAAATGGCACCGCGGGAAAATATCTTTGTACATGTTACAATAGATAATTTCATATAATGGGCAATAAAATTCATTGAGAGTAGCTACTCAACCCGGTGACCCAAGAAGAAGCTTACTGTCTACACTACATAATAAAACAAATAAAAAGAGGCATAAATAAAACTTTGGCCAAAGTAAAAAAGACACTACCATAGTAAAAATAAACTCGTGAAATACAAGAGTATATTTGTAGATGTCCTAAATGCCTTACGTCGAAAACAATGACGCATACAAAATAACTATGATCCTAACCAACTCACCAACAGAAAATGCCTTTGATAGAGTGATAGTGGACCCGAACGGTCCTCTTCCCAGGTCAGAAAATGGCAATGAATATCCAGTCACTCTAATTGGTGACTTAACAATTATTTGGTGGCAATAGCAAAAAAAAAAAAAGTGTCGCTAAAATCAATATTCGAATCTTTTATTCTAAAGTACGGTCCAATGAAGACGTTCATTTTGGACATGGAAATAGTACATAAAATTCAATGACTTGTGCAGTTATATGAAAATCGACAACAAAACATATACTGCAGACCACCAAACGACCAGAACAAAAAACAACAACAAAAAAAAATAAATAAATAAATAAATAATAATAAAAATTTTTATTTATAACGACCAATTAAAACAGAACATCTTAAACTTTACATTCCGAATTTCAATATACTTCATATAAAATACAAAAACATATATAAACCAAATAATAATAAAAACAAAAGACAAACAGTACATAAGGATAGATTAAAAATGTTTATTTCATAATTGTTGTTAGTATGGCCATGCTAAGACAAAAATACTTATCTACATTCAAATGTTATTTGTAATTTAATATATTATATAAAAAAAAAAAAAAAAAAATTTAAAAATCCCCATTGTTAATTAAAAATTAATCTTTAAAGTAAAACCTTATAAAATAACTTCATAGAATTACGTTATTTTTGAAAAGGAGGGAGATGTAGTATGCGCACATACATATATGTATAAACAACAACAATAATGTCGTTGCACTCTATTCCAACATTCAAGTGCATATGTAACATGAGCACCCATCTGGCGGCTAGGAACAATGCAGAGTCAGCGTTCTCACGCTGACCAAATATATGGGCGCATATAACAAACCTTCCTCTAAATAAATATATATAAGAAATATATATAAGAACGCCGCTCCGCTGCCGGCGTCACCGGCAGCGCAGCGACGAGACGTAGGCTTACTTAGAACCTAAGATACAATATTAAAATCAGATTGATTACGGACATGGGGAGCGGCACTCTTGCTGCTCCCCCAAGAAATAAATGAACGTTGATTTCAAACTTAAATTGTTAATCATTATAGCCTTCTTTTATTCTGCCTGTCTCACAAATAAATATTTTCTGTGGAGGATCCTGGCCTGGCTGAGTATTTATCCTGGCCCGTGATTAGCATCCTTACACCTCTTCGCGGGATATATACGCATTATATTTTCTGGAATCCTTTAGCGGAGGATCCTCGCCATCCCCCTACATAAACATGGTCCTTCGAGCCGGATAAGGATATCGTCCTGGAATCCTTTTTTCACCAGCAGCTCTGGTGGTGCCGCCGCTAAAGATAAGTACAAGGTCTTTTCGTCTCCTTCTCGCTGCCGATCTTCAGATGTGGTCCGAACTTTAAATTTAGTTCACACTGCTGTAAGATCGTTTCTTTTTTCTGTGTCCACTCCACATCCGAGAGTTTTCGACAGCGAGAAAATTAATAGTGCTCCTAGTCCGCCGAAGTTAATAGTGCTCCTAGTCCGCCGAAATTTATAGTGCTCCTATTCCGCCGAAATTTCCCATTCGTCTCCGCTTTGTGTCGCCGTATTCCTCGCCGTTTTTCTTTTCGTTCTCGTTGTACAACAACTTGCCAACGGTCGAGGCATATGTACATATATGTGTATGCATTCTCAGCATCACAAGCGACATATTTTTTATATTTCGGCGCAACTCCGCGCAAATTAACAAGTGAAAAGTTAAATTGTGTAGTGAGAAAGGCATAATAAATATTGGCCAACCGGTGTGCACTGTTTCGGGAATCTCCCTGTTCGCCGAACAGTCCGCCGTTGTCGCGATATTTGTTTCCTTATTCTTGTGCGTGCCAATTTTCGCCACATAGTTTTTCTATCCTTTCATTTTAAATATCAGTCCACTTCTCGATGCTCCACTGTGCCAACCTGTGCCCTACACATACACACATATCTACATATTCGCTTGCATGCCCGTACATATTTTATAGGGTAAGGTGGGGCAAACCCGACCTAGTAAAAGGTTTTGGCTATAAAATGTTTATTTTACATTGGATTAAGTTGTTATATATACTAAATTAATGGTTAGACTCCTGCGCAACTTTCTATGTATCCTTTTATTCATACCTTCGACAAATTTTGAGATACAAGCATTTTACGAAAAAGTTCATTTTTGCTATTTTCAAAAATGATGGGGTAAACCCGACCGCCTATATTTTTGCCTGATGTAGTACAGATATAACCTAAATATAATGGTTTTACAATGATTTATCAATGAATATTATGTTATGTAACGGTAATGAATGATAATGGAAAAAAATGGAAATGGTAAAATTATTAATCTAAGTCACTCGATTCACTGCTCAAATAGCTTGCTGGCGTTTTTTTGGTTCGAGTTGAACGTCTGGTTGGCTGCGATGTTGATGGTTTCGGTGCCATTGTTGCTTTTTAATAATAATAATTCTTTTTATTTGATATATGAACAATTTCATAGCAAAAACAACATTAAAAAAGCGGTCGGGTTTACCCCACTATTTAGAGGTCGGGTTTGCCCCACCGTGTCTTTTTTCATAACAATGCAATTAAAAAAATATATGCAAAAAAATTGAACAAAACTAATATGCACTTTGTAGGACCTTAATCAAAGAATCTAAATCCACTCACCTTTTTTATGTGATCACTTTAACAATATAAAAATATCCTTTAGTCAACTGGGCACAAAAATTAAACTCGAAATTGTAAAAACAAACTTGCCGTCGTTTCAGCATCTCAATGCTGACTGATGAAATACTGACATGCCAACATTTTGGTTATTTTCGATGCTCTACACGATAACACTACCATTAGTTTGCGTAGTGCTTCCGATTGTCGATAACAGAGGGAGGTCGGGTTTACCCACACGGTCGGGTTTGCCCCACCTTACCCTACATCTATTTTCTGCCTCCGATCCCAGAAACTACCTCTCCAACGAGACTAATATACATACATAAATACAAATTAAATTAAAAAACGAAACATCATTACAGATCCACACGGGCGGGACCGCGACTGTTTTGCCAAATAAACGACTTAATCGCTGCAGCATCCGCGTTATTGTTGTTGTTGGGTTTTTCCCCTCTTGCGTCCCTTCCGCATGCACTGCTTTGCCGATGACATAGCAGTGAGCTTCTCGGCCGAACCAAAGCCAAGGGTTCTATTCTACCTTTTCGGCTGTGTAATAATTACAATCGCAAGTAATTAATTATTTTTACGGCCAATAATTTCCTCATTATTAATTTATTATTTATTTTATATTACTGCCTCTTCTCTATAAGTGAACTCCACGTCCAAGCCACGCAATATATATAAACCAAATATATATATCCATTTATATTTACATATTGGGTCCCTAAACCATCAAGATCTCAGACTTTCCTGTCTACATTCTGTAGAGACAGACAGAAGCTTTCTTTATCCCGCTGCTTCCGATTAAGGCATTATCCGCCTACAGTAGCAGTCGCTCTGTTTTTCTGGGTTTTTATTTTTTGCGCTGGCTCCGATTTAACCAACTCCAACGAGGCAAATCAACAATACGAAATAGAGAAATAAGAGAAATATTATAATAAGAAGATTCTTTGGTTTTGGTTTGATTAGGTTTTTATTATTTGGAGCAGGCAATGTCCCGCTCCAATGAAAGTAGCTTTGTTAATTGACTTAACTTATTCATACAAAAGGTTTCTTAGCCTAATTCAGGTAGCAGCGCTGCCGGCGTAGGCTGCAGCGCTGCGACGCTTATATGCATATACTTATAAGTAAGCGACGGCGAAGGGTCGCTGAGATAGGGGGAAGGTATTATGTTCACGTATGTCGCGCATGTATGAAATGCGGACTCAGCACTTGGATAGCCCATTGCAAGGGTCTTTGACTTATAAATTAAGTGCATTAATATATTTGTATTTATTGTATTTATTTATGCATAACACTGAGTACAGTGTGCATTCGCTATGTGAACATACTACATCTCCCTCCTTTTGAAAAATAACGTAATTTAATGGAGTTATTTTCTAATTATTATATATTTTTGTATTTGTTATTATTTAATAGTATTTTAAGTTAAATTTTAGGTTCTAGAGTATATTTATTTATTTTTTTTTTGTTTTTCTTTTTTTTTGTATTTATATTATTATTATTATTTTTTTTATTTATTTATTATTTTTTGTGTTCTTATTTTTGTTTTTTGGTTGTTTTTTTTTTTTCGAATGAAAATTAATTGATTTAGTAATAAAAAAATATACATATAATATGTTGATTAGGAAATAAAAATTTTTAATCTATCTTTATGTACTTTTTGTTTCTTATTTTTATTATTTGAAATTATAATATTTTCGTTTTCCTCTATACTTTCTACCTTATATGGTCCAGTATATTTAAAATCTAACTTATGTCCGGTTTCGTTTTTTAACAAAACCTGGTCTCCTATTTTTAGTTGGATATCTTTAACTTTCCTATCATATAATTCCTTATTTTTAAGTTTGTTATCTTCTATCATTAATCTAGCTCTTTTATAGGCTACTTCTAACCTATACTTAGATTCTTTAGCGTAATCATCCACATTGTATAGTGGTTCTATTCTATCTATGCTATTAAAATGTATCGGTAAGTTCGATGATTTACCGAATACTAGCTCATATGGACAATAGTCATGTGCCATTGAGGGCGTAGTGTTAAAACAATACGTGAAATATGGGATCCAATTGTCCCAATCGGTTTTGTCTAGTGAGATATAGGACCGGATGAATTCATTTAGTGTTCTATGACTTCTTTCTACGGTTCCTAAAGTCTGATGATGGTGTGCAGTAGATGTTATGTTTTTTATATTCAAATTTTTACATAACTCTTCAATTATTGAATTTTTATATTCTGTTCCCATGTCCGTAATGAACGTCTTCATTGGACCGTACTTCAGAATAAAATCTTCAAATATAGCTTTTGCTACCGTTTTTGCACGTTTGTTTTTGATGGGTATTGTTACGAGGTATTTTGTTAAATCGCAGATTAATGTTACTGCGTATTCATTTCCTCTTTCAGATTTGGGTAGTGGACCGATCGTATCCACAATTACCCTGTCAAAAGCCATTTGTGGCGTCTCTGTTATTGTCAATGGGGTCTTTGTATGCTTTGTCGTTTTTGACTTTTGGCATTTAGGGCATTTTTTTACATAATTTGATATGTATCGGGTCATATTTTTCCAATAATAACTCCTTTTTATTTTAGCTAATGTTCTAGCTATGCCTGTATGACCTCCTTGTATCGGATCATCATGGAATGTAAACAGTATTGCTTCTTTCTCTTTTTCATTATTTGATAATAGGGTCACCGGCTTGAGTAGCGCTACTCTTAGAGATTGTAATGTTTTATTGCCCATAATTTTAAAAGATTCTATTGAGATGGTGTCAAAGATCTTTTCGCTCGGTGCCACTTTGAGTTGGCGGATATTAAGTATACCGGCTTCTTTTTCAAGCCTTTGAAAGAACTGCCCTAAGTCGAGAATTTCATTGGTGTACAAATCGCTAACATCAATTCTTGCTATAACTTTTTTTCCACGTTTTAGTAAACATAGTGAATTCGTTATTCGCAAGGTCACTACTTTTCGTACCTCGTCATTTACTATGACTTCGTATACGTTGGGCTGAGAAGCTTTGTTTTGAGTTTGCCTGGGCAAATCTACTTGTTCTTTTCCTGCGCAGGAATTTTTCTGTTTACTTTGGTTTCTGGTAGTGACTTTCAGAATGGAATTTTTATTTTGCATTTCCTTCAAATCTGATATTGTTATTCTGGATAATGCATCGGCTACGTAATTGTCCTTGCCCTTCAGATATTCTACTGTAAAGTTATATTCCTCAAGTTCAAGCCTCATTCGCGTCAGCTTTGAGCTTGGATTTATCATGGAGAACAGGTATGTGAGTGGTCTGTGATCAGTTTTGACAGTGAAATGTCTACCATAAACGTATGGTCTGAAGTAAGTTATTGCCCAATGAATTGCTGCCAATTCTTGTTCTGTGGTGCTTTTATTACTTTCGCCCTTAGTAAACGATCTTGATGCGTACGCAACTGGAAGCTGGAGTCCGTTTTTGATTTGAGTTAAAACTGCTCCACATGCTTGCTTACTAGCATCCGTTATTATGCAAAATTCTTTGCTAAAATCTGGGTATTGTAATAAATTTGGATTTATTAGTGCCGATTTGAGATGTTCGAAGGCATTCTGGCAATCAGTTGACCATTCGAATTTAACATCTTTCTTACATAATCTTGTTATGTGACGGGAATATTCGGCGAAATTTTTGATAAAACGTCTATAGTAATTACAAAAAGCTATGAATCTTCTAGCGCTGTCCGCATCATGTGGGACTGGATAATTCTTGATGACGTCGTATTTTTTGTCGTCAGGCAAGATTCCTTTATCTGTGCATTTGTGTCCCAAAAATGTGACCTCGTGCATGAAAAATGAACATTTTTCAGGATGTAATTTTAGATTGTATTTCCTACATTTCTCAAAAACATCAGTTAAGTTTTTAAGCATATGTTTTTCAGAACAACCTATGACTATTAGATCATCCATGTAAAGGAAAGCTTGAGAAGGTTCTAATCCGGAGAATGCTATAGTCATCATTCTCTGGAATGAATTTGGCGCTATTTTTAAACCGAATGGTAATCGCGTGAAACGATATGAACCATTGTTCGTCGAGAAAGATGTTACGTCCCTTGAATTTTCTTCGAGTTCGATTTGATGGAATCCAGACATTAAGTCTAGACATGAGAAGTATTTCGCTCTTCCTAGTTGATCTAAAATATCATCAATTCTGGGTAGCGGAAATTTATCCGACAACAGTTTTTTATTAATTTGACGATAGTCGATTACTAGTCTCCATTTTTTCTTATCAGAACCGGGAAGGGATTTCTTTGGAACTAACAATAGTGGGCTATTGTATGGTGATACAGATGGTTCGACTATTTTATTATCGATTAGCTTTTGTACCTGTACCTGTATTTCGTCTTTTTGACTATGAGGATTTCTGTAATTTTTTATGTATACCGGTTCGTCATCAGTCAATCTTAGTTTTTGTTTATAGAAATTATTTGTTGTTATTGATTCGGTTTCGAGTCCGAATATATCACTATATCTGGTGCATATTTCTGTTAATTTTGTTTTGAATTGTGGGGGGAAGTTTTTTGTTAGTTGAGATAAGACAGTTTTTTCTCTTGCTTTGGGATTAGTTTGAACTATTTCGTAGTTCGAAAGTGTTTCATATTTTAAATCGTTAATATTTATTATTTTATCAACATTGGTTGTATTCAACAATCGGACAAATGCGTTTTTGACAGTTGCAACTGTGTTTGCAACATAAATACCATTTTGAATTTCCTGGTTGGGAATTAGTACACTATCTTCATTTGAAGATATGTGAATCTTTCGGACCACTTGAGATCTTGCTGGTAGAATCATGGAGTTATTACCAGAACTGTATGTTATTGGAACATAAATTGGGAAATTCAAATTTGTTGGTCTCATTATAAGCCAATCTTCGTTGGGTTTGAAGTCTAGTTGACAATTAAATTTCTTTATGAAATCAATGCCTATTATTCCATCACATGGTATTGCAAAATATGGATCTACTATATGAAAATCATGTGGAATTATGTATTTATCTGTCTGTATCTCAATAAAAATTAACCCTTTGGTTTTAATTAATTCGTGGCCTATGCCTTGAATACTGATTTTAGTATTTTCCTGAACATCATGAAATATGTCAGAATTTTCCTTTAATATTGATATATCTGCACCCGTGTCCACTAGGAACACAAGTTTTTTATTTGTTTCTGTATTATTAAAAGATACAAAAGTGTTATTACTAAGATTGATGGTATAGATTTTTTTATTCGGTATTACACATCTGAAGGGGTTTGAGAGTTTTCCGAGTTTTGAGCTACTCTCACATTGTTTCGGTTTTGGTTACCGTTATTCCTGTTATTCCTTTGCCTATAATTTCCACGACCTCTATTATAATTATTGGTCTGGTTATTATAATTTTCGTTGTATCCATTGTTTCTATAGTTGCCTTGGTAGTGCGCGTTATACTGAAAGGTATCACGGCCTCTACCACGAAAATTATTTCGATAGTTACCACGATAGGTCTGTCCACCGCGTGCAAATAATACTGAATTTGCATTGCCAGTCATTTCAGTACTGCATTGCATGTACTTCGTAACGGCTTCATTCATTGTATTATAATTACCGGCTTCCAGTATCGTTTTTAGCCTGCCATGCTCACAATTTTTAGTCATTGTGGCTATGGCCTCCTTGGTGCTGAACTTTTCAGCATGTTCAGCCGATAGACCTTCATCAATATATGATGCTTCAAGGAGTTTCCTAAGGTGGTCAATGTCATTGGTAAATTTTTCTGCAGTTTTACCTTTCTGCGTTGTTCTGGCCATTTTAGCTTTTACTACATCGGACGATTCGCCGACAATATTGGCTTCTAATATGGCAATTATCGAAGAGATAGTTGTCTCATTTTTAACCTTATACAAGGTTGACCCGATTATTTTCGACTTAATAACCTCTACCGCTAATTCTTCAAATGGTCCTTTTGTTAAATTGACCAATCTAACGGCTGTTAAAAATCTTGCCAGATTTAATTTTTCACCGTTGAATTCGGGTATGGCGCTTGATATATCTCTGATATATGCCCGTTGGGCCGCCGAGTCGGTCATTATGGTTTCTATAGTATCTAGTAAACCTATTAATGAAACAGATTCGTCTGACTCCAATACCTCTTCCTGTGTTGTTGGTATTGTTAATACCGCGGGAATGGTAAGATCGTGCAGATCTTGTTCCTCAACACGGGCTTCTTCTGCCTCAGTTTCAGGGTCCTGAGTTTCAGGCTCCCCAGTTCCTAGCTCAGTGGGCTCAGAATCTTCGCCTGTTTCAAGTGTCGATTGGGTGTTCAAAATGCTTGGGAGTGAAATGTCCAATTGGAATTTGTCTCTTATAGACAGCAAGTGTTTTCGAAACCTGTTAAGGAATCCAGACACTTCGGACCAATGTTTCTTGCTTAGTCGTTCTCTATTTTCGTATATTATTGCGCGTGCTTGGTTGAAACACTCTACCAAAACAGTTGCATGTTTGTTTACAGTGGCCTTTTGAATTGGCCTATTCTGTGTCAAAGATTTATACGACTTGTCGAACTGGTGCTTTATTTCGTTTAATATTTTGCACAATTCGTTCCATTCCATGCTAAAATTGGTATAGACCTTGCAGTCTTTTAATATTCAAGCTGGAATTTTAGAGAAATCGACTTTTTTTTTTTTCGACTCTTGCAGGTGGGTTTTTCTTTATTCATATTTCTTTATTAAGGCGAGAAAATGTGTTGCTTGACTTTTCAAGGCTGGCATTGACTGCACGTATAATTGCAGTGAACACTGTCCAGAGGCCCTGGGCAGTCGGCTGGGCAACTTTTCTTTTCTTGTGGTAACTGTTTTTCTGGTGGTGGCCTAATAATTTTCTTATCACATAATGATTTTATCGCGGAGTGCGTACTGCCTTCTGGGTTTTGCTTTTGGAGACTTGATGTGAGAAAATCAAGCTCGCTTTGCATTTTCTGGGCAACTGCCCACGCGGGAGGTGGAGAATTCGTATATAGTAGCCACTTTAAGTGCGCCACTCTTTTTTTAATTTTATTTTTCACACCCCCGCGTTTACCCATCGCATAACGCACTCGTGTGGTTTTTTTTTTCGAATTTTAATTTTCAAATAATAAAATTAATTTAATTAATTTATGATACAAAATTTTTATTTATATTTTTTTCCTTTATTGGCTTTTATTTTTCATATATGTATATGTTTTTTTTTTTTAACAATGTAATATATTTCTGCCATAATCGTTTAGACCTTATCTAGGTCGTTTGCATGGCTTAAGGCCCTTTTCGTGATACATTTATTGTGCTTAATATAAGCTTTATACAAAATGTATGCACATAAAATTGCAACGATTATTGACAACAGTATATTCGTAAGATTCGAATTCGATTCTAGTTCGATCTTATTCTCAATATTTGCAGTGGAGTCCACTGCCTTATTGTTCAACATTGTTCTGATTTTAATTTTACTTATTGATAGTATACCATTTATGAATGGTTTTTCAGCACTACTTATTGAAGTCGATACTCTATACATATAGCTTTTATATGTATATGTATATTTACTTCAAAAAGTATTACTGAATTTTCCCTTTTTTTTTTTTTATTTAAAAATGAAATTTTTATTCATATTTATTTATTATTTATGATATTCCTACTTTTTTTTTATATAAATTTACGTAATTTATGTATTCCTACTTTTTTTCCTATTTACTTTTTCCTACTTTTTTTTTTACAATATTCCTACCTACTATGTCGTACGGCTTTACGGGCCATACTGCTCATCGGGCAGAAAAATTCCGCTCAATGTTACAAAGTGTCGTTTAGAAATAATATGCAGCGCAGTGCATCGAGGTTGGGTGTGCCACGCAGGGCAACAAAAAAAATTATATTCGGCTGGTCCGATCGTCCGATGCTGCTGTTGCCGGGCTGGCTGCTGTTTGCTCTTCCTTCCTTACGTCAGCTTGGCGTTGCCGGGCAGGCACGCTGACGTTCCCTCGAAGGTGCAGGCGGCGGGTTGCCTCCCGCACTCGGTTTCTGCTGCTGCTGACCTGGGCCTATGGGCTCAGGCGGCGCCGGTGCTGGTCCTCGCACAGACTATTTATTTTCCGCTGCATATACGGATATTTTCGGCTAGTGATGCCGGGATGAGGATGTCCTAAGTGTGTTTCGGTTTCAGTTTCAGTTTCAGTAGAGCCTGGAATCTTCGAATTCTATGGTCAGGCGGCGACTTTCTCCATAACGGGGGTCTCGATCTTTTGCTCAGCCACATCAGCCATTTCGATTTACTGTTGGTTTTACTTCCACAGAATGACGGAGACACGTTGAATTATACGGTCTTGAGTTTGCAAATCACGATTCGTAGTAGATCATTTTGTATAGTTGTATAGTATCACGATTCGTAGTAGATCATTTTGTATAGTTGTATAGTATCACGATTCGTAGTAGATCATATCGTAGTAATAAACGAATTGTAATTGTATGATTTTATAAATTTGTGCTGAATGCCGCCTTTTCTTTAATAGCTTCGCTAGGAAAGTCGCTGTTTGCTGGACATTTCACAAAGTAGACATCCATAGGGGACTGGTTGCTGGATTTTTTTTTGTATGTGTGGCTCCTTTTCTCATCAGCTTGATTCCTCTGATTCTTCTGATTCTTGGATCTCCAATTCCTCATCCAAGTTCATCAATTCCTCCCATTCATCGGCCGTAAAAACCGATAGGACTTCGTCTATCCAATCCGATGTACTTATCTGTACATTTTTCCACGGATTGCAGCGAGTCACGGTCGCCATATAATAAGAAGATTCTTTGGTTTTGGTTTGATTAGGTTTTTATTATTTGGAGCAGGCAATGTCCCGCTCCAATGAAAGTAGCTTTGTTAATTGACTTAACTTATTCATACAAAAGGTTTCTTAGCCTAATTCAGGTAGCAGCGCTGCCGGCGTAGGCTGCAGCGCTGCGACGCTTATATGCATATACTTATAAGTAAGCGACGGCGAAGGGTCGCTGAGATAGGGGGAAGGTATTATGTTCACGTATGTCGCGCATGTATGAAATGCGGACTCAGCACTTGGATAGCCCATTGCAAGGGTCTTTGACTTATAAATTAAGTGCATTAATATATTTGTATTTATTGTATTTATTTATGCATAACACTGAGTACAGTGTGCATTCGCTATGTGAACATACTACAATATCTCTTCTGGCCAATGGCAATAGTTTAAATTGTTTTCGACCCCACAATTCTAACCAATTTCTTTCCAAATATTTCCTCTTCTTCAGCATCCAGTCGGCTTCTCAAATTTCCCGAGATATCAAATTTCTATTTGCATCCCCTTCAAGCCCACAACTGTCCAACTCCATCCTTCGCCTGTGAAAATGGATCAAGCCGCGATCGATATTGCCGTGAGGAAATTCATTGCCACAACGGACAGAGTTAGCCACTTCGAAGCTGACATCCATACTCCGGACGCCCCTGACACTAAAGAGTTTTCCCCTTACATGTGCCGAGTCCATTTGGACGAAATCCGGGCCTTATGGGAAGATGTGAAGAAGGGCTGTGAGAGCTGATTGTGCCTTCTTTCCGTGTCCGCCGAGGATCCAGCCACCTCAACAGTGCTGGGATCCAAATACAGTTACTGTTACTCCGTCTACTCGAAATATGTCGCCCAGCTCCACGAAGCAATAGAGAAGGGTTCCTCCCAGTCCACCCAGTCGTCCGCAAGCATCCAACCGCCCACTCCTACTGGCTGTCGGCTGCCACCAGTGAACATCGAAGTCTTTGAAGGCGATTACCTTCGATGGCCCACCTTTAGGGACCTTTTCACGGCAGTCTACATCAACAATTCGCGACTTACGCCAGTGGAAAGGTTGTTCCACCTTCTTTCAAAAACGAGTGGCGATGCGCGCGCCATTGTTTCCAAGGCACCGCTGACCAATGAGGGGTTTATTTCCGCGTGGGAAAGCCTTACGGACCGCTTCGAAAATAGGCAAATTTTAGTAAACAGTCAGCTGAAGATTCTTCTTAATATTCAGACGATTCCCCAAGAATCCGGGGCCGCTTTAAAAGAGCTGCAAGGCACCATCCAAAGTTGCCTAACATCCTTGAAGATGTCATCCATTCAAGTCGAGGCATGGGACTGTCTCCTTGTGTATATGATTTCTTCCAAGCTTCCAAATCTCACTCTTTCTCTCTGGGAACAGTCGGTCCAGAACAAATCTGAAATTCCAACCTGGAATAAGTTAGATGCGTTTCTGACAGAGCGCTATCGTACACTGGAGGCCATCGACGACATCAGGCCTAGCGACTCTGGGCATTTTCCGCTAAGACCGACAATTGTCACCCCACCCGCGCACATATTCAACTCCAACGAATCCAGGATGGCTCCGACTCCCAGAGGGTGTGACCTGTACGCCCTGTGAACTCACCCCCTGCGTACATGTCCCCGTTTCCTAACGATGAGTGTTGATGATCGCTCAAATTTCGTCCGAAGAAAGCAACTCTGCTTAAATTGTTTGGATCGAGGCCACCAATACCGGTACTGTACCAGTGCCCATAACTGCATCTCGTGCCACGTCCGGCATCACACTCTTCTCCACCGCGACAGTCCGGTTGCGACCGATCTAAGGCCCTCTGCTCCGTCTAGTCCATGACCCGCGCCCCTTGAGCAAAGCGCTGCAGTTTCCAACGACCACTCAAATGTCCGAGTATTTTCCACGCGAGTTTCCTGTGCATCCAAAGGTCCGTTGGACACACTCCTTGCCACTCACAGTGCGGCCGCCTTAAGAGGCAGGCGTGACAAAAGCACTCACTAGTACCGTTGTCGAGTCTGCAACGGTATCCACCCCCTTCGAAAATGCCAACAGTTCCTCAAGCTGAGTGCTGAAAAGAGGCTCCGCGCGGTTATTGTCCACCGCTACTGTTCTAACTGTTTGGCCCACGAACATTCCGAGGGAACCTGCCTCAAGGGGGACCGATGCAAGACGTGCAATCAGCACAATCATACGCTCCTGCATCCAGTGCATCCAGAGCTCGCGCCCCACTCGCAGCAGCGAGCACCTCCTACTTCTAACCTGCAAATTACGAACCATCTCTCACGCATTACTCTTCACCCAGCCCAGATCCAACGTCATCACGTTCACGCAACGCACGTTCTTCTAAAAGCAGACGTTCTCGAGGTACTTAGTCCTACCGAAGCCGAGTCTGCACGGAATCCATCCGCTACAGAGAGATCAACGCATACGCTTCGTGCCGATCAGCTTCGTCGTCTCAACGCCCTAAGATGCGCACCGATCACGGCAGCTGAAGCCGCTCCGGATCCTGCCACCAGCCATAAGAAGAACGGCAATGTTGCAATCCGAGTGATTGCAAGGGGGGCCGGAATGTTTACGTGAGGGCCCATTGTACCCCTCTGGCCACCGAGCTTCCGAAAGCTCAGCCGCTCTTGCGCTCCCGTATTTCGAGTTTCCGCGCATAGTTCGTCGGGCGTGCCGACGCTCGCCCGCACTCCGCTTCGCTGCAATCTCCGGCCGTTTCGCGACACTATTCCGCCGCTCCTCGGCACCTGTCTTGGCAGCGATCGCCCTCGATGCTCTCCTCCACATCTTCGGCCACTGCACTCTTCCGCCGCTCCCTGGCTAAGCGCATCCGCGCATCGCCCTCTGACGCTCCCGCTCCCCGAGCTCGGGATAAATCCGATCCAGCAGTCGGCCGCCGCCGATCTCTCGCTCTCGCTTTAGCGGAGTATAGCGGGCGGGAGCACGGCTCTATGTTTAAGCTTAGATTAGTAACCAAATGCATGTTCAATAAAACACTACGGGCGCTCCATGCCATTGTCGACTCTCGACCCCCGAATATTTTTTACGTCTTCCTCTTCGCGGGATATATACGCATTATATTTTCTGGAATCCTTTAGCGGAGGATCCTCGCCATCCCCCTACATAAACATGGTCCTTCGAGCCGGATAAGGATATCGTCCTGGAATCCTTTTTTCACCAGCAGCTCTGGTGGTGCCGCCGCTAAAGATAAGTACAAGGTCTTTTCGTCTCCTTCTCGCTGCCGATCTTCAGCTGTGGTCCGAACTTTAAATTTAGTTCACACTGCTGTAAGATCGTTTATTTTTTCCGAGAGTTTTCGACAGCGAGAAAATTAATAGTGCTCCTAGTCCGCCGAAGTTAATAGTGCTCCTAGTCCGCCGAAATTTATAGTGCTCCTAGTCCGCCGAAATTTTCCATTCGTTTCCGCTTTGTGTCGCCGTATTCCTCGCCGTTTTTCTTTTCGTTCTCGTGGTACAACAACTTGCCAACGGTCGAGGCATATGTACATATATGTGTATGCATTCTCAGCATCACAAGCGACATATTTTTCATATTTCGGCGCAACTCCGCGCAAATTAACAAGTGAAAAGTTAAATTGTGTAGTGAGAAAGGCATAATAAATATTGGCCAACCGGTGTGCACTGTTTCGGGAATCTCCCTGTTCGCCGAACAGTCCGCCGTTGTCGCGATATTTGTTTCCTTATTCTTGTGCGTGCCAATTTTCGCCACATAGTTTTTCTATCCTTTCATTTTAAATATACAGTCCACTTCTCGATGCTCCACTGTGCCAACCTGTGCCCTACACATACACACATATCTACATATTCGCTTGCATGCCCATACATATTTTATACATCTATTTTCTGCCTCCGATCCCAGAAACTACCTCTCCAACGAGACTAATATACATACATAAATACAAATTAAAGCCGAGACAATACAACAAATATTAAAAAACGAAACATCATTACAGATCCACACGGGCGGGACCGCGACTGTTTTGCCAAATTAACGACTTAATCGCTGCAGCGGCCGCGTTATTGTTCTTGTTGGGTTTTTCCCCTCTTGCGTCCCTTCCGCATGCACTGCTTTGCCATAGCAGTGAGCTTCTCGGCCGAACCAAAGCCAAGGGTTCTATTCTACCTTTTCGGCTGTGTAATAATTACAATCGCAAGTAATTAATTATTTTTACGGCCAATAATTTCCTCATTATTAATTTATTATTTATTTTATATTACTGCCTCTTCTCTATAAGTGAACTCCATGTCCAAGCCACGCAATATATATAAACCAAATATATATATCCATTTATATTTACATATTGGGTCCCTAAACCATCAAGATCTCAGACTTTCCTGTCTACATTCTGTAGAGACAGACAGAAGCTTTCTTTATCCCGCTGCTTCCGATCACGAATGGCTTCGCGGATATCGAGATCCCAATTCTGGTTTTCAATCCGATTAAGGCATTATCCGCCTACAGTAGCAGTCGCTCTGTTTTTCTGGGTTTTTATTTTTGCGCTGGCTCCGATTTAACCAACTCCAACGAGGCAAATCAACAATACGAAATAGAGAAATAAGAGAAATATCTCTTCTGGCCAATGGCAATAGTTTAAATTGTTTTCGACCCCACAATTCTAACCAATTTCTTTCCAAATATTTCCTCTTCTTCGGCATCCAGTCGGCTTCTCAAATTTCGCGAGATATCAAATTTCTATTTGCATCCCCTTCAAGCCCACAACTGTCCAACTCCATCCTTCGCCTGTGAAAATGGATCAAGCTGCGATCGATATTGCCGTGAGGAAATTCATTGCCACAACGGACAGAGTTAGCCACTTCGAAGCTGACATCCATACTCCGGACGCCCCTGACACTAAAGAGTTTTCCCCTTACATGTGCCGAGTCCATTTGGACGAAATCCGGGCCTTATGGGAAGATGTGAAGAAGGGCTGTGAGAGCTGATTGTGCCTTCTTTCCGTGTCCGCCGAGGATCCAGCCACCTCAACAGTGCTGGATCCAAATACAGTTACTGTTACTCCGTCTACTCGAAATGTGTCGCCCAGCTCCACGAAGCAATAGAGAAGGGTTCCTCCCAGTCCACCCAGTCGTCCGCAAGCATCCAACCGCCCACTCCTACTGGCTGTCGGCTGCCACCAGTGAACATCGAAGTCTTTGAAGGCGATTACCTTCGGTGGCCCACCTTTAGGGACCTTTTCAGGGCAGTCTACATCAACAATTCGCGACTTACGCCAGTGGAAAGGTTGTTCCACCTTCTTTCAAAAACGAGTGGCGATGCGCGCGCCATTGTTTCCAAGGCACCGCTGACCAATGAGGGGTTTATTTCCGCGTGGGAAAGCCTTACGGACCGCTTCGAAAATAGGCAAATTTTAGTAAACAGTCAGCTGAAGATTCTTCTTAATATTCAGACGATTCCCCAAGAATCCGGGGCCGCTTTAAAAGAGCTGCAAGGCACCATCCAAAGTTGCCTAACATCCTTGAAGATGTCATCCATTCAATTCGAGGCATGGGACTGTCTCCTTGTGTATATGATTTCTTCCAAGCTTCCAAATCTCACTCTTTCTCTCTGGGAACAGTCGGTCCAGAACAAATCTGAAATTCCAACCTGGAATAAGTTAGATGCGTTTCTGACAGAGCGCTATCGTACACTGGAGGCCATCGACGACATCAGGCCTAGCGACTCTGGGCATTTTCCGCTAAGACCGACAATTGTCACCCCACCCGCGCACATATTCAACTCCAACGAATCCAGGATGGCTCCGACTCCCAGAGGGTGTGACCTGTGCGCCCTGTGAACTCACCCCCTGCGTACATGTCCCCGTTTCCTAACGATGAGTGTTGATGATCGCTCAAATTTCGTCCGAAGAAAGCAACTCTGCTTAAATTGTTTGGATCGAGGCCACCAATACCGGTACTGTACCAGTGCCCATAACTGCATCTCGTGCCACGTCCGGCATCACACTCTTCTACACCGCGACAGTCCGGTTGCGACCGATCTAAGGCCCTCTGCTCCGTCTAGTCCATGACCCGCGCCCCTTGCGCAAAGCGCTGCAGTTTCCAACGACCACTCAAATGTCCGAGTATTTTCCACGCGAGTTTCCTGTGCATCCAAAGGTCCGTTGGACACACTCCTTGCCACTCACAGTGCGGCAAGCGCATCCGCGCATCGCCCTCTGACGCTCCCGCTCCCCGAGCTCGGGATAAATCCGATCCAGCAGTCGGCCGCCGCCGATCTCCCGCTCTCGCTTTAGCGGAGTATAGCGGGCGGGAGCACGGCTCTATGTTTAAGCTTAGATTAGTAACCAAATGCATGTTCAATAAAACACTACGGGCGCTCCATGCCATTGTCGACTCTCGACCCCCGAATATTTTTTACGTCTTCCTCTTCGCGGGATATATACGCATTATATTTTCTGGAATCCTTTAGCGGAGGATCCTCGCCATCCCCCTACATAAACATGGTCCTTCGAGCCGGATAAGGATATAGTTCTGGAATCCTTTTTTCACCAGCAGCTCTGGTGGTGCCGCCGCTAAAGATAAGTACAAGGTCTTTTCGTCTCCTTCTCGCTGCCGATCTTCAGCTGTGGTCCGAACTTTAAATTTAGTTCACACTGCTGTAAGATCGTTTATTTTTTCTGTGTCCACTCCACATCCGAGAGTTTTCGACAGCGAGAAAATTAATAGTGCTCCTAGTCCGCCGAAGTTAATAGTGCTCCTAGTCCGCCGAAATTTATAGTGCTCCTAGTCCGCCGAAATTTTCCATTCGTCTCCGCTTTGTGTCGCCGTATTCCTCGCCGTTTTTCTTTTCGTTCTCGTGGTACAACAACTTGCCAACGGTCGTGGCATATGTACATATATGTGTATGCATTCTCAGCATCACAAGCGACATATTTTTCATATTTCGGCGCAACTCCGCGCAAATTAACAAGTGAAAAGTTAAATTGTGTAGTGAGAAAGGCATAATAAATATTGGCCAACCGGTGAGCACTGTTTCGGGAATCTCCCTGTTCGCCGAACAGTCCGCCGTTGTCGCGATATTTGTTTCCTTATTCTTGTGCGTGCCAATTTTCGCCACATAGTTTTTCTATCCTTTCATTTTAAATATACAGTCCACTTCTCGATGCTCCACTGTGCCAACCTGTGCCCTACACATACACACATATCTACATATTCGCTTGCATGCCCATACATATTTTATACATCTATTTTCTGCCTCCGATCCCAGAAACTACCTCTCCAACGAGACTAATATACATACATAAATACAAATTAATGCCGAGACAATACAACAAATATTAAAAAACGAAACATCATTACAGATCCACACGGGCGGGACCGCGACTGTTTTGCCAAATTAACGACTTAATCGCTGCAGCGGCCGCGTTATTGTTGTTGTTGGGTTTTTCCCCTCTTGCGTCCCTTCCGCATGCACTGCTTTGCCGATGACATAGCAGTGAGCTTCTCGGCCGAACCAAAGCCAAGGGTTCTATTCTACCTTTTCGGCTGTGTAATAATTACAATCGCAAGTAATTAATTATTTTTACGGCCAATAATTTCCTCATTATTAATTTATTATTTATTTTATATTACTGCCTCTTCTCTATAAGTGAACTCCACGTCCAAGCCACGCAATATATATAAACCAAATATATATATCCATTTATATTTACATATTGGGTCCCTAAACCATCAAGATCTCAGACTTTCCTGTCTACATTCTGTAGAGACAGACAGAAGCTTTCTTTATCCCGCTGCTTCCGATCACGAATGGCTTCGCGGATATCGAGATCCCAATTCTGGTTTTCAATCCGATTAAGGCATTATCCGCCTACAGTAGCAGTCGCTCTGTTTTTCTGGGTTTTTATTTTTTGCGCTGGCTCCGATTTAACCAACTCCAACGAGGCAAATCAACAATACGAAATAGAGAAATAAGAGAAATATCTCTTCTGGCCAATGGCAATAGTTTAAATTGTTTTCGACCCCACAATTCGAACCAATTTCTTTCCAAATATTTCCTCTTCTTCGGCATCCAGTCGGCTTCTCAAATTTCGCGAGATATCAAATTTCTATTTGCATCCCCTTCAAGCCCACAACTGTCCAACTCCATCCTTCGCCTGTGAAAATGGATCAAGCCGCGATCGATATTGCCGTGAGGAAATTCATTGCCACAACGGACAGAGTTAGCCACTTCGAAGCTGACATCCATACTCCGGACGCCCCTGACACTAAAGAGTTTTCCCCTTACATGTGCCGAGTCCATTTGGACGAAATCCGGGCCTTATGGGAAGATGTGAAGAAGGGCTGTGAGAGCTGATTGTGCCTTCTATCCGTGTCCGCCGAGGATCCAGCCACCTCAACAGTGCTGGGATCCAAATACAGTTACTGTTACTCCGTCTACTCGAAATGTGTCGCCCAGCTCCACGAAGCAATAGAGAAGGGTTCCTCCCAGTCCACCCAGTCGTCCGCAAGCATCCAACCGCCCACTCCTACTGGCTGTCGGCTGCCACCAGTGAACATCGAAGTCTTTGAAGGCGATTACCTTCGGTGGCCCACCTTTAGGGACCTTTTCACGGCAGTCTACATCAACAATTGTGGAAAACAAACAGTGGAAAGGTTGTTCCACTTTCTTTCACAAACGAGTGGCGATGCGCTCGCCATTGTTTCCAAGGCACCTCTGACCAATGAGGGGTTTATTTCCGCGTGGGAAAGCCTTACGGACCGCTTCGAAAATAGGCAAATTTTAGTAAACAGTCAGCTGAAGATTCTTCTTAATATTCAGACGATTCCCCAAGAATCCGGGGCCGCTTTAAAAGAGCTTCAAGGCACCATCCAAAGTTGCCTAACATCCTTGAAGATGTCATCCATTCAAGTCGAGGCATGGGACTGTCTCCTTGTCATACAAGGCCCCTGGGAGGAGTGGCTCTCTGCCTTGAATGATGAAGGCCGGACTAAATCCTGTCGAATCCGAAACGCTGCTGTTTATCGCCAAGTTCAGCTCCGGTAACAATTTGTCCCAAGTCGTCTGCTTATCTTCGATGTACTGGGCGACCATAGTCTTAATGGTGCGATTGGCCCTCTCCGTCGGGTTCTGCTGCGGTGTATAGGGTGCCGTATACTGGATCTCCATTCCAGCTTGTTTACAGAAAGCTTTAAAAGAACGACTAGTGAATTGAGTTCCGTTATCACAAACGAACCTGCGTGGAACCCCGAAATGATTCAGAATCCTTTCCCTAAATGATTTCTCGAGATATGCCGAAGTAGCTTTCCTTAAGGGGACCAACTCAACCCATTTAGAGAAAGCGTCAAAGAATACAAGAAGCATACTGTTTCCGCTCTTGGAACGCGGAAGTGGCCCGATGAAATCTGCGCAGACAGTGTCGAAAGGCTCACTGATCTGCCTGGTAAACATTTTGCCCGCTGGTTTACTCTGACTGACCTTGAACCGCTGGCAAGTGTCACACTTGCGTACATACCTGGCTACATCACGGAAGAGTCCCGGCCAGTAATACCTCTGGGCGATCCGGGTGGTAGTCTTCCTGATTCCGAGATGTCCTGCCGTGGGCTGGTCGTGGCATTCTGACAGCACTCGCTGGCGGTGTTCCTTGGCCACGCACAGTTTCCATGGTCCCGAGTCTTCATCATCGGGTCGTGCTCCAATATGTCGATATAGCTGCTGATTCTCGTATACATAGTCCGGAAATTCTCCAGGCTTGTCCTGGACGAGTTTCAGCATCCGCTGGTACCAAGTGCATGTGGGTTTGTCTTCCTGAATCATCTGTATCACCCCCAAAGGCTGTCGTGACAGCGCATCCGCGACAACGTTCTGACTTCCGCGCCGATATGTGACGTCAAATTGGTACTGCTGCAATTCTAACGCCCAGCGCGCGATTCGACCCGTGGGATTATCGATAGAGTTGAGCCACTTCAAAGCGATATGGTCCGCTATCACCTCAAACCGGTTTCCTTCCAAATAGCACCTGAGTTTCCTAATGGCCCATATAATGGCCAGACACTCCTTCTCTGTGGTCGAGTAATTCTCCTCCGCGGCTATGAGACGTCTTCCCCCTGGATTGTCTGGGTTAAAACGGCTCCTAGTCCTATGTCGCTAGCATCTGTCTGGAGGACAAACTTCTCATTAAAGTCGGGGCACGCGAGGACGGGCGCCTCCGTGAGCTTCCTCTTCAGTTCTTCGAATGCATCCTGCTGCTCCTGTTGCCATTGCCATTTCTTCCCTTTCTTGAGCAAAAGAGACATCGGTTGGACCACGCTGGCAAAGTTTGGCACGAATCTCTTGTACCACGACGCGGTACCAAGACATCTCCTCAGCTCCTTACATGTGGTGGGCGGACTCAGCTGCCGCACTGCCGAAATCTTTTGGGGATCTGTGTGAATTCCTTCCTGTGCTTCCGTCTCCTGGATTACTGCTATGGCTCCTCCAGCGTCGGGTAAGTTCTCCGGTCTGGCTGGAGAGCGGGTTTCTGTCGAGTCACCTCGACTCGCGTGGTTGGCCTGTGGTGCCTTTCGAGCTGGTTCTTTCCTTGTTTCCTGGGTTCGTTGAAACGGGTTGTTCCTTACTGCTATCTCATCTCGAGGTCCTAGTGATCTGTCGGCCGAGGCTGCTTCTCTGTTCTGCTCTGCTTCGATGACTGAGAGTTCTGGTGCTGCGGGTTCGATGCTAGAAATCGGCTTCGGAGGGGACTCGTTTACAGAAAGAGGAGAAAGGACTGTGTTATTCCTAGTATTGGCTAGGAGAGGGGGACTGAGTTGAAGTTGAAGTGCGTCCACATTGCAGGGTGGGGGATATGCCGCAGAGAAAGTCCATGCCTAACAGCACGTCTTCCATAATCGAAGGCAAAACTAATAGTGGAATTTGGACCCAACGTTGGTCCAGCTGAACTCTCGCTACTAGTGACTTGGTGACTTCCTTTCGTGAGCCCTCAGCCAGGCTAACTTGGGTGCGTACCGTCCGTACGTTATCATGTGTACCTACGCGTTGAATGACTCTCTCGCTCACAAAACTCCTACTAGCTCCTGTATCTAACGTCGCGCTAAATACCTGCCCCTCAATCTGCACCCGCGCGATGAGTCTACTGGCTTGGACTTGTAATACTTCTCCTAATTCCGGGGATTCCTCCTGGCAGTCTCCGGTCGTTCCCCGTGTTGGCGAAGACTCCTCTCGTTTCCCGGATTATTTCGTTGGCAGCATTCTCGGGTCCAGACTCCTCTGCGACCACATCCCCAGCAGAAAACAACACGACGACTACGGCATCCGCTCGCATAGTGTCCCAATTCTGCACAGTTCCTGCAAGCTTCCCTGAAATTAGGCACCACTGACAAGTTTCCCACCCGGGGAACTTGTCCTGAAATACCAGCAGCGGGTATAGGTCCTCGTACAGGTGGTGGCGCGACATTTGCGCGGTTCCTTTGTGGCATTCCAGGATACGATCCGTGGTCAGTTCTCCTCGGTGGCTGCAGCTCGGCCAGCCTCCTGGCATGGTTTCCTGCATCCCGATCCCGGGTGACCTCATAATTGACCGCTAAGACAGTCAACTGCTCCAGCGTCGTGAACTCGTGTCGCCTAGTAAAAAGTTGGTAATCCTGCTGAAGATTTTCATAAATCCTATCCAACTCCTGCTCGGGGCTGTATCCCGCTCTGTGCATCAACAGTCGGATATTTACCAAATACTGCTTAAATGTTTCCCCCTGTCGCTGATACCTGTTGCGAATGTCGTCTTCAAGTCGCTGAAAATACCTCGGCGGCAAAAAGAAATCCAGAAAAGCCTTCTTGAAATTAGCCCACGATTCTCCTAACAGTTGGCTGGTCCTAAACCAGTTTTCCGCCGTATCCGTCAGCAGTCCGGGAATGGCTTGCGGCATCTTCTCTACGTTGACCTCGTATGCGGTGGCTCGCTCCTCGAGATGCTGGATGAACGCGATCGGATCCGAGTTCCCGTCGAACGTTATTCCCCAATTGCGCAGCTTCTCCGCCAGGGTGGCTGCTGTCATCTCGGGTTTCTTAGGCGAAACGTCTCTCCTGGACTCTGTGCCTCCGGCACCGTCCACGGTAATTCCAGGTACTGGAATCTGCAGCTGATTATGGCCCAGGATGTGGGGACTCGGAGATCGCTGTTTCCGTTCGTTGATCGCGGCTAAAATCTCGGTATCGCATTCCTTGAGCCGCTCGACGATCTCCAAGACGTTGTCCTCCTTATTATTAAATGCAGCCAACCGGCTCCTCATTTCCTCGACGCTTCCCGTTGCGTATAACCCGAACTCCTCTAAAATCGCTTCCAATTCTCGCTTGCGGAGATACGAAATCCAACGTGCACCCATGTTTGCAAAAATTTAAAACAAATCTTCCTCGAAGCTAATTCCAGAGACGAAAGAAATATTTTCCTACACAGCGAAAATTTATTGCGGGGTCAAACGAAGCTCACGGAATTCACGAATTTATTTATAAAAACGGCGTATAAATTCTCAGGCGGACCGAAGGTAGCAACGATGAGGCAAAACGATTTCAAAATTCTGGGACGATGATTTAATAAACTCAGCTTAGTAGTGACTGTACTCGGCGACGGTTGTATGCGAACTCTCCAAAAATTCCGTTGACTATCGTGGGGGTAGATCGACTCCACTGCGGGTGTGAGAGAGAGACGACGATGAGAGTGAAACAAGATGGCCGTGCTGTGGGGAATATGTTAGCTTCTCCCTACCTCGTGTTCTAGAAAAAATCTTGCTACCTGATGGGCTGACCGAGAGAGGGCCCGCTCTTTTCTCGTTTCTCTTTTGGCCTGTTCTTATCTTTCTGGGGCTCACGTGTTCTGTTGCCCACGTGCCTACATAACCTCTCGTTCCAGGTTATGTTTCGTACCTTGCTTAGGAATATATATTTTCGGATACCTTTCTTTTCTTGGGGCTCTCGTATACAGGGAAATAAATATATATATATAAAATTTTATATCATTTTTCTTGGGATTTTCTTGGGAAACCTTTTTATCCAAATATCTAATTTGTTATATTTTATACTTTTCTTACGTGCACTCGCAAACTTTCCCTCTGCCGTACCCACAACAGACAAAAAAAGTGTAACTCAATGGGTCTTTAGGCCATAAATCTCATCTAAAATTCGTAAGCCCCATGTCCCTGCTCGGGCGCCATCTGTGAGGTAGTTATCTGGGCTGGGATAGAGACTCAGTCTCGCCAGGGTCTCTCTACAGAAAATTTATAAAGATCTGGGACAATGTGACTAATATGAGGCGGTGGGCTGACGCTGAGTGGAGTTTGTCAGCCACCGAGTTACACTAAAAAAATATGTTGATAGGGTGTGACAGAGGGAAGGACCGAATTAGCCTTCATGCATGTTTGGGGCCGAAGGAAGGGAAAAGAAGAAATAGTAGCGAATTTGCTCCGGCCGGCTGTGCGTGGCAAGTCCAAAATATATTCAGTTTTACTTGAGAATTCCCCAAAAGATATAACTTCGTAAGAAGTAATTTAAATTATTTCATGTGTTGGATAGGGTTTTCCTCAGTTGACCTAGGTTTCATTATTTTTCTTGTTATTTTCATCATTTATTCTTATCATGCATTTTTCGCTATTTATTTCAACCATTTTTCCCCACTAGTTTTATTTTTATTCAACACGATTTATTTAATTTAATTTCATTATATTTTGTTCGCTTTCTCCAAGTTTATTTTCTCCCAGTGTAGCTGTTTCCCCAGCTCGTGGTATTTAATTTAAATTATTTAATTATTTAATTTAATTTAATTAAGCTTTGTTCGGTTTCTCATCTACTTTTATTTTCGTGGTTTCCCGCCTTCCCGGCCTTTTATTTATTAAACACAATTGGTTAAATTTAATATCATTATTTATTTTTTAATTTTTGTTCTTCCGATATCTCTCATAGTGCACTCGCTTTCTTTTATTATTTCCTTTTTCATAATTTCCTAATTTATAATTTTTAAGATTTCATATGTACAAACTTCCACATTTTTCTCTCTGTGTTTTCGCCCGTTGACATTATTTTATAATTTCTAAGATCATATTTTCCGTTTACTATTTTATTTCCATGTGTTCTAGGCCAGGCATTGCCAAATCCTCCTCTTGCTCCAAATCCTATTGTCCAAATCCCATTTACGGTGGCAGTCGCCGGCCCGTATCTCCTGCCGCTTCCGACCGCTGAACGACAGCGAAGAGAAGGCCGGCTCCAAGTTCGTGGTCAAGTTCCCCAACAATGTGGAGGAGAACTGCATACCCATTGCGGTAAATAAGAGTCTACTTCCCCATTCGGTGTCCCTTTAATGTCTGCCCCCAATCCCGAGTCAAATGGAACGCCAGCAGCGGAAAGAGAGAGGCCCTCGCCACTACTACTATTCGCAATTGCCAGTGGAGCCCAAAAAAAAAAAAACAAATTTTGTTGGGAAATATCCCACAGAAACCGCTCCAAATCAATAGCACTTTGCATGAAATTGATTTTCCCCAAGCTCGGCCAGAATGGGGGTGTGTGTTGGCGGTAAAAGAGGAGAAATACCACCCACAAGACATGCTCGAAAGCTGGCCGTTCTTTGGGGGCCGCATAAAAATGCGCTTTTCTAGAGTTTCCAGTCCGCCTTCGGTCGGCGCTTACCTCACTTACAGTACACAAAAAAAAAAAACACGGCAAAACATCAACACACCCAAGCACACACACGGTTAGAGCGTTTCCCCGCCTGCCATCCCCATCCCGCTCCGTGCCACAGTGAGTCATGCACACGCAAAGCATATACAAAAAAAGTAGAAAGAAAGAAAACAATATGAGCAACATTGAAGGCAACGGCATTCCGCTGGCCGTATTAATGCTTTTTGGCGCTCTTCGACATGCATAGCATATTTCATAACCGAGTTTTCCGCTAAACGGCGGCAGCAGGTGTAATTCATCATTTTCCTGGAAGCAAATTTAAGCAATTGATGAACCAGTTCCAAAAAAGAAAGGAAAGAAACAAGCACAGCACTAGTAGATGAGACCCCACCATACATACATATGCATTATCATTACTCGCACTTCTCGCGGTCTCCACTCGCCTCTCTTTCTTCTGCTTTGGCCGCTCGTTATTCACTATTCTTCCCCCCGCCATCCCATCGCCATCCACATTTCTTGATGCTCATAATTACAATCTGTTTCGCGGCCATGCGTTGAAAATGATTTGAAAGCTAGTCAGTCAGTCGGCGGGAAAGGCTGGTAGCAGGGCAGGGGGGAAGACTACCAAAGAAATTTCACCGAAACCACCATACACCGGGAGAAACTACAACTCGATTTTTCAATCCACCCGCATTGCAAGGTCTATCTGTTCGACAAGGTCTTTAAGCCGAACGCCCCCCAGGAGAAGGTCTACAATGAGGCGGCCAAGTCGATTGTCACCGATGTCCTGGCAGGATACAACGGGACGATATTCGCCTATGGCCAGACATCGTCCGGCAAGACGCACACGATGGAGGGATTCAGTGAAGCATCGTCAATGACATCTTCAACCACATCTACGCCATGGAGGTGAACCTGGAGTTCCACATCAAGGTCTCCTACTATGAGATCTATATGGACAAGATCCGTGATCTGCTGGACGTCTCCAAGGTGAACCTCAGCGTGCACGAGGACAAGAATCGGGTGCCCTATGTCAAGGGCGCCACGGAGCGGTTCGTCTCATCGCCGGAGGATGTCTTCGAGGTGATCGAGGAGGGCAAATCTAATCGTCACATTGCAGTAACCAGTGAGTTTCAAATCTATCTATCATAGTATTATAATACTTTGTATATATGTATGTAGTTTTTCCAGTGTACATATATTTGAGCTTGGCAATGATACAATATTATAATTTACTCGTTATCCGCTTGGTTTCAATTAAGCAACCAGTGTCACACCCATACATTTTGTTTGGGAATAACTTTTAGCTATGTTAAGCAATTTTCAACTTTTCCTCAGTAATATCGATTTATAAAGCTTATTTTATATAATTGAAAATAAATCGATTATACAATCGATTTTATTTCCAGCTCTAATTCTAAGGAAAACAATACTAAACTTCTACGAATTCCTTTCAGATATGAACGAGCACTCTTCTCGATCGCACTTAGTATTTCTTATTAACGTGAAACAGGAGAATTTGGAGAACCAAAAGAAGCTCTCTGGCAAACTCTACCTGGTCGATCTGGCGGGTTCCGAGAAGGTTTCTAAGACAGGCGCCGAGGGCACCGTCCTCGATGAAGCCAAGAACATTAACAAGTCGCTGTCGGCGCTGGGCAATGTAATCTCTGCGCTGGCAGACGGCAACAAAACGCACATCCCCTATCGCGACTCCAAGCTCACGCGCATCCTGCAGGAGTCGCTGGGAGGCAACGCACGTACAACCATCGTCATCTGCTGCTCACCGGCCAGCTTCAACGAATCTGAAACCAAGTCCACCCTGGACTTCGGTCGACGAGCCAAGACCGTCAAGAATGTGGTCTGTGTGAACGAGGAGTTCACTGCCGAGGAATGGAAGCGGCGCTACGAGAAGGAGAAGGAGAAGAACGGCCGGCTCAAGGAAAAGGTGGAGAAGCTGGAGATCGAGCTGGCAAGGTGGCGGGCCGGCGAGACCGTCAAGGCAGAGGAGCAAATCAACATGGAGGATCTCATGGAGGCCAGCACGCCCAATCTCGATGTGGAAGCCGCTGCTGCTGCGGCGGAGGCGGCGAAAGCCGCTCAGCGAACCGCCCTCGCCAACATGTCCGCCTCGGTGGCTGCGAACGAGCAGGCCATGCTGGCCTCGGAGTGCGAGCGACTCTACCAGCAGCTAGACGACAAGGACGAGGAGATCAATCAGAAGAGCCAGTTCACCGAGCAGCTCAAGGAGCAGGCGATGGAGCAGGAGGAGCTTATCGCCAATGCCCGGCGGGAGTACGAGGCCCTGCAGACCGAAATGGCACGCATCCAGCAGGAGAACGAGTCGGCCAAGGAGGAGGTCAAGGAGGTGCTCCAAGCCCTCGGAGAGTTGGCTGTTAACTACGACCAGAAGTCTCAGGAGATCGAAAACAGGAACAAGGACATCGACGCCCTCAATGAGGAGTTGCAGCAGAAGGCGACGGCTTTGAACGCCACCGGCACGGAACTTCAGCAGCTCAAGGACATGACCTCGCACCAAAAGAATCGCCTCTCCGAGATGCTGGCCAACCTGCTGCGCGAACTTGGCGATGTGGGCCAGGCTCTCGCCTCTGTCGAGTCGGCTATCGACCTTAAGATGAGCGCTCTCGCCGGCACAGATGCCAGCAAGATGGAGGAGGACTTTACCATGGCTCGTCTGTACATCAGCAAAACGAAGACGGAGGCGAAGAATATTGCCCAGCGTTGCTCCAACATGGAATCCCAGCATTTGGATTCCAACAAGAAGATCTCGGAGTACGAGAAAGAGTTGGCCGAGCTGCGTCTATTCATTTCTCAGCACGAGGCACGCATGAAGTCGCTGCAGGAGTCGAAGCTGCTGTTGGCCAACCAACAGATGACCGCCGACTACGAGAAGCTGCGCCACGAAGAGGCCGAGAAGTCCAACGAGTTGCAGACCATCATTCTCAACACCGAGCGACGCGAGCAGGCACGCAAGGACCTCAAGGGCCTGGAGGACACCGTGGCCAAGGAGTTGCAGACACTGCACAACCTCCGCTAGCTTTTCGTCCAGGATCTCCAGGTATTTAAAATATATACTTTCCCCATAATTTTGTATGCTTATTCGCCCTCCTCCTTCCAGCAACGCATTCGCAAGAACGTGGTGAACGAGGAGAGCGAGGAGGACGGCGGATCCCTTGCACAAAAGCAGAAGATCTCCTTCCTGGAGAACAACCTCGACCAGCTAACCAAGGTGCACAAGCAGTTGGTGCGGGACAATGCCGACCTGCGCTGCGAGCTACCAAAGCTGGAGAAGCGCCTGCGCACGACCATGGAACGCGTGAAGGCTCTGGAGACGGCACTAAAGGAGGCGAAGGAGGGCGCAATGCGAGACCGCAAGCGCTATCAATACGAGGTGGATCGCATCAAGGAGGCGGTCCGACAGAAGCACCTGGGCAGAAGAGGGCCGCAGGCACAGATCGCAAAACCGATCCGCGCCGGCCAGGGCGCCATCGCCATTCGTGGCGGTGGGGCCGTTGGCGGCGGAGTAGCGCCGCAGGCTAACATTGTCAACTCTTAGATCCGATCGCCCCGCCGCCACCCGTCGCCGCCCAGTTCAGCTCCGCTTTAAACACTAAACTATGTGGATTACGTTATACATACATACGTAACATAACTGATAATGTCCTTCGCTTAGAGAGATTTCGTCGTGTCGCGATCGTGTGCAGCGCTTTAAATAAACATATATATTTTACTTATAGTACTTATAGTACTTGATGGATACAGTCTGGCCCTCCTTTAGAGTTCGCGCGCGCTGAAGAAAAGAAAAATAATGAAATTTCATTTTCAGAGATCAGATCAGATATTCACTCACCGTTGGAAAGAACATGGGGAACCAGGAGAACATGCCAGGCGTATGGGTCAGCGGGTTGATGCTTAAGCAGATGTCCTTGTAAAGATAAGTGTCAAAGTAACCACCAATGCCGTGCATCACGCAATTCTTTTTCGCCGTGAACTTGAGCACCTTGCAGCGCGTATTGTCGATCTTCTCCTCGCGATTGGGATGCTTGAATTCGAACAGGGCCTGCGGCTCGTCGATGTGGTAAATGTTCTTCATCAGCACCACATAGCCGCAGTCAAAGGCAGTGGCGCTGGACAAAGCACAGGTATTCTGATACAGACTGGAAGACATCAATGGATTGATGTAAGAGGTGGATTTGTAGGGTATGCTGATGCCATCAGGCTTGAGCAGTTTCAGGGCACCGTCAAGGCACTCAGGTGAGAGTTCGTTGTCGCCAAAGGAGCCCAGCAGCTCGGATACCAATATATCGGCAAGCTCTGACGGGTCAAATTCGCGCATGTCCTTGGAGAAAATGTGGACATCTGAAAAGGAGTCATAGGAGTTGATCACCTAACTTGTAGCAGTTTATTCAAAACAGCTTGCTTACCCTTGTTGGCCCACAGCGTCTTAACCATGTAAGAGAGTGTGCGAATGGCATTGGGATTCTTTTCTATAATGTAGAGCTTATTTTGGCGCTGTGCCAGCTCAGCGGCATTAAACACAGCCCGGGCCAGCGGACCCCGTCCTCCGCCCAGCAACATGATCACTGTCTAGAAAAGAGAACCACAAAGGTAATAGATTTTATAAACATAATCGTGGTTTTTACGCACCAACTTGTTCTTGGCTTCATTGTCGCTAACACGATCTAGCAAAGCAGCCTGCACAGCGTTTTGACAAAGCTTATATTTCACAGGATCCGTTTCAAATATTTCATATGTATACGTATCCAGATTTTCGCTCAGCGGCTGCAGTGGAATCTCGAGCACGTGCTCATAGCTGAAAAGAGTAAGCAAATTAAAGATGAGCTCTTCTAAGGCCTAACTGATTCTAACCTATTTATCACGTGATTATCGGTCTTCTGGCTGATGAGCTTGTTAAGGTAATCCGTATACTGGTTCAAGGCGTTGTCGTTGGGATTAGTGGATATAATAACGTTGGCTCGCACCGAGATGAAGTGCCCGATGATGACCTGCCACTCCTTCTTGAGCACAGCGTAGTTGGAGCGATTCCTCACGAACAGGGAGGATGAAATGATGATGGCTTCGATTGGTTCTCCCAACCAACGACGCACAGTCTCCTTGCAAGGCCGATCCGAGTCGTTTAGCTCGAGCACCACCTTGACTTTGGGGTTGTGGTCCACAGCCAAGCGTAGGTTATTCCACCACAACCACGGATCAATGGTTTCCGCCTTGGCAATGTCTTCTTCGGTAGCATCTTTGCGGTGCTCAAAGGTGGCCAACTCCGGGTTGGTAATGGGTACACGGATTAACCAGTTACCTAGGGGGAAAAGGTCTTTTCATAAGGTTTAAGGACTGTGCTCCTAAATTGCAGCTTACCCTTTGTTTTGGTCCGCACAATAGCGGCCAGATTCTCGATTTGCGGGCCCCGCAGACGGACCATCACGTTGCCCAAGTTCTGCAGATGCTCCGCCCAGGTCACTTCCCTCAAGAGCACTTCTTTGGCATGGGCGCGCAGCTTGTCATTTGGGGAGTCCACATTCACGTCGGACAACGTGAATATCACTTTTGAGTTCCAATCGTAGCCACTCATAACTGTAGCCGGGTATGTGGGATCCGACTCTTGGGGCTCGAAAGGCAACATATTGGAGTTGATTGAGGTAGCCACTACAGTGTACTTGTTATCGGTGGCCTTCTCGACAAACTCGGGATGTTGCTAATGCCCTCCTGGACCAGGCAGACGTAGCTAACCATTTTAAGAATATGCTTCGACTCTTTAAAATTAACAAAAAATGCGGTGACCGGCGAAAGAGAGACCGAAACATTGTATTTCAAAAATACCACGAGAGGGCCATCATATTGCGGTAGGAACGGTCCTGAATATATTTATTTATTGCTAATTTTACTAGGAATATTACTACGAATATTTGGAGATATGCAATAAATATAACAATTAAATATTTATAAAAAGCCATTAAAACTTCTTAAAAGAAGTATAATCAATATTAAAATATATTTGTTGCAATTATTTGTTTGAGTGTGCTTGAATCTAGAGTGACCGTAGCCCAATCTCTTAAAAAAACACTGATTCAATTATTGTTGACATTTTTGTGTGTTTTGCCAATTTTTGTATTATTCCAATTTTATATGATAAGCAATAGCTTCCGGCGCTGTGATAGCATGTAATTATCCCCTTTTTTCATGGCTAACCGCGATGTATTCTCCAAGATCCTGCCAAATGTCAAGTTGGGCACTCGCTACGATGAGGATGGACGTGAAGTTCAGGTGAGCTTTTTCAACTAATCCTGCGGGGATTCCCTGTTTCTAATTCGCATTCTTTCTCGGATGCCACGGCCAAGGAGCACCTGACACCTTCGACATTCTGGTGGCAGCGGGCTACTACCGGGCCCGCATAAAGGGCCTGTCTGCCTTCGACAAAGTTGTGGGCGGAATGACTTGGTGCATCGAGTGCTGCGACTACGACGTGGATGTGGATCTACTCTTCCACGAGAGCCTGTCCATTGGGCAGAAGATGTAGAGAACATCTGCAGCAAGTAGAGGTAATGGTGACTAAAGTTCCCCTTATTTTCTTACAGAGCTTTGGTTGAGAAGATAGTCTCAGTGTTGATTGACATGAAGTGCCCACATACTTTGGAGCCCCATCAAGTGCAGGGCTTGGAGTTCCTGGCCATTCATCCTGTCATCCAGTGGTTGGTCAGGACTTCGGTAAGCTGAGTTCTAAACTTTTCCAAGTCGAGTTTAATAGCATTCATTTGATTATCTCAGGTGGAGAACCGTGCAGAGCGTGGCTATCGCTTGAAGAGATTTGCCATTGGCCAGTTCCACAATCACTATCAGTACAAAAGCGACAAGGACAATCTCACTAAAATACGCCTGGCATCCACTCACATTAAGGCAATACAGGAGCTATACGGTCCCAAGAGACTTTACGAAAGACAGGAAGCTCCTGGAGACGATGATGTTTCAAGAGTCCGACTTACTCTGCTTGAGTATGGAGATCCCGGGCCGATGTTAAAGAGCGGTGCAGAGAGAAAGGCCGCTCAGGCTGCCGAGGTAATTATTCCTTAATATTTAAGCCAAGAATTTGTATTAATGCCTCCATCATTACGACAGCTTGATTTGGAGCAATACCTGCGCAGCTTATCCCTCGCTAAAGAAGACCTTACGGGCACTCAGAAGCGTATTGATCTCGATCCCTCAGCGCGACATGAGCTGCAACAGCACTATGCCGATTTCAAGCTGGAAATGGAGACGGATGCCCAAGAGCTAACGGCACAAAACCAGCAGAAACGCCTCGAAGCGGCCAAAATAGCCCTGGAGCACAAGGTGAAACGATACTGCAGGGACAACGAAGAGCTGAAGAAAGCGGAAAAGGAGCAAGACCAGAAGACCAAGGAAGTGGAGGAACAATTGAATACTCTCACCGCTGAGCTGAAGTCGCACAAGGACATGGAGGACAAAGCGGATCCAAACTGAGTTGCTGCATGATAATATTTAAAGGCATCTTTTTGATGTTTATGCATTTCCTAGGCTGCTGGATAAAGTGCAAAGCTGGCTACAGGAACATGAGGAGCTGAAGAAGAGCGAGTCGGAGTTTAAGGACTCCTGTCGCACAGTTTTGGCCAATCTTCAGCAGCAAATTGAGTAAGGTCCCAGCTATAAGCTTTCTCCTTTAGACGATATTCATTTATCAAAACTATTGTCCTACAGCGATTTGGAAGCCTTCAGTGCCAAAGATGCGGAGACCCAAGCTGCCGCCTTGGCTGGCGAAGAGCAGCGCCTGCAGCTAGCCAAACGCAATCGCGGCATCGTTGCCATTGAAAGAAAGTTGGACGCCATTCCCGATCGCACCGAGCTAGCCCAATACCAGCGACGATTTCACGAACTCCACAACGAAATGAGCGGCAAGCATCTGGAGACGAAGCAATACTACATCCTGTACAACACACTCAACGACAAGAAGCGCTACCTGGAGAAGGAGCTGGCCCTCCTCAACTCCATCTGTGAGGCCTACAACGAGGGCATGATGAGTCCCCACGGACGCGAGGACTTCATCCGCCAGTTCGAGTCCATTGTGGACGGGGTGAAGAGCGCCCAGGACAAGGTGAGGCACAAGTACAATGAGGAGCGGATGCGGCGCGACGAGCTAAACGAGGAGCTGCAGTCGCTGCTTGAGCTCCAGCGGCAGTACGCGCTGGCCGTCAAGCAGCTCACCCGCGAGTGCCAGCGTTGCGAGCAGCTGCAGCAGCAGCTCAGGTCAATTAGGAGCAGGACCCAGTCCTACCTATCGGTTCAACTACTTTAATTAACACGGAACACACTTAGCGAATTCGTTCAATAAATAAAATACACATATATCGCCCTAATTGTAGTGCCATTATCCCAGCAATCCTATTACTGCGCCCCCAAGGATTCGCCTTGAGCTGGATCAAGTGAAGTGGGAACTCTGCTCCCAGCTGCCATTGTGGCCGCACCACCGTCTTCCCGACGCTGTATGCCTTATCGTACAAGAAACACACCCATATAGAACCAGTCAGGCATTCCGCCCATACATACATATATGTGCTTCGGTTGGAGGTCGGAGTTCCCAGAGCTCCGGGTAAAAGTGAAAGCCAACACAAGGGCCCATATCCTCCCGCGTTTCCTCATTTATATTTGCTTTGGCATTTCACCCATCATCCGAGCACAAAGAATGAATGGATTCGAACCGAATGGGGGCTGATTCCGGGCGCTGATTGGGAGGCGAGAGAGCACACACATAAGCCTTGACAAAAGTCAATCAGCATATTTGCTCGATTGGAGGGAGCATGCCAAGCGGATAATCGATTCGCAATGTGTTTGAATAACAAATTACTGGAAATTAAGAGAAAGGGAGAGAGAAAAATGATAACAAACAAAACATATGATATATTTTTGGGTGAGGGTTTAGATTTTGGGTTTGGGAATTGGGATAAAAATGTATGCAGCTGTCAGTGCCGCCGGATTGCGATGGAAACGTCGCGCCAGCCTGACAATCTCCGCGTTGCGATGCCACTTGTTGGCCCTTGCCATCTTGTTTGGTGAGTGAACTTGCGACTCGAACTATTGAACTTTGGGCTCAAACAATGAACTGTCCTTACTATTTGCTCTTCCTTCCAAGTGGGGGAGGCGTACACCAGAAGAAAGGTACCCAGAAGGAAGGAAATGGGGAAGTTTGAACTTTTTCTTAATCAATTTTTAATGAATAAATATTCTTTAGATAAAAAAGTACAATACACTTCTTAAAGAGCATCTACAGAAAGCTTATAATATTTTATTTAAATATTTTGTCCTTAATTGTTATATTCTTATTATATTAATTTCCCCTTTGTTTTAATTTTTGTTTATAAATACGACAAAAGTCTAAGATTTCTTGGAGTTTATTTTAAGCATATTATTTATACATTCTTGTACATATTCTGTTCCTCTTTCTATTAGTGTAATAATGGGAAAGCCAATAATCATAGACATGCACAGATGTTCGAGGAAAACTTTAGCCCCATCTTGCCACAATGGTGGGGTGGGAGGAAAACCCAATGGACCGGGCTCAACCACATAATCTGCTGGCCAAGTTTAATCTAATTTCTGTGGCATGTGAATAATGGTGCCGAATTAGTTGTGTTGTTCGATTCGGTTCGGCTGGGATGTCAGTGCACCTTTTTTGTCAACAAAGAAAATTGCCAAGGATGCTTGTGCCCTCTCTCCGTCCAGGATCCAGCTGCCCGGGAACGACATATGTGGTAGACAAGTTTAAATCAAGGCAAGGACAACAAAAAGCGATAAAGGAGCGATACATGCATTAATCAACTTCGACAAATGAACCAAGACCCGAAGCGGGAGGGACCAAGCCCATGACCTCAAATATCGAACTTTGGACTTAGCACTCCTTCAGCTCACACCCCCATATCTCCGTCGATTTGTCAATGTGTCAGATGATCAACCGAAAAACGGGCATTGGAGGAGCATTGATTTATGTAATTAATTTATGTTGTCGCTGCGGGCCTGGCAACAGCCGACTCTGGTAACTCTGGCCAGGATGCCCAGCGACTCCTGGCGCTCCTCGCTGGGGCCGTGCAACAGGTTGTCCAGCTTCCGTGCGAAGAGAGCTTTTCGGGAAAGCTCAGCCAACGATGACGACGACGACGACCACAACGAAGACCATACTCATGAATGAAAAGCGGAGAAGCTGCTGCCGCCGATGGGCTCTCGGCTTCAGCTTCAGCTTCTGGCCGTGGTGCTGCTGCTTCCGTTTTCTGCTTTCAGTTTCCGGAGCTCTCATTGCGCCGCCAGCCGGGCCAGCGAACGTACACGGCGCGGACTCCTCCGTAGAGACCCCCATATCCGCACGAGATCCCTGTTCAGTTCCTGTGCGCAGTTCCGTTCAAAAGGAAATAACGGGCGCACCGCCGTCACATTTCATTTGAATTTTAATTCAATAAAAAAGTGCACAAAAACGCGGGAATCGTAATAATAATAATAATAAAAAGCTTTATATACCGGGGCAGCAACAAATGTAAATGTGCGCCTGGCCGTTTCCTTTTCTATCTCGAGTGAATATGTGTGGAAATATGCAAAGATTTGCGTAAGTCGCGAGGCGTAAAAGATATTCAAATTTCATGTCTGAATTACTGCACGCATTCTTAAATAATCCAATGCTGCTGGCACAAGTGTGCAAATAATAAGGAGACTCGAGACTCAAAAGGCGACGCCAAGCGTTTGCTAATAGGATTACGCATCACCTCCGCCGCTGACAGTTTCGGAGGATTAGCAAGGATCCACTCGAAAGCTTCAGCTCCCTCCCGACCCCCACGACTTCAAACAGGTAGGATGTAGAGCAGCGAATAGCCCAGTGCAGTGCAACAGGCTTTTAATCAAAATCACTAATTTCTCGAGGAAGTCGCCACATGGCGTATGCGTGATATTCATGCCCTGTGCCCAGGCACAGTCTCATTCCAAAATTGATACTCGTATCGCTCTCTGGCTAATTGTTAACTACAGCCCATGGGACGGACACCCACGGAGGCGAATTAATAAAGAGCTAGCTCGGTGGCCATATTAATTTCGGGTGAGGGGAAAGGGCGCTTCAAGAGGAGCAGTAAACTCCATAAATATCACATTTTATTAAACAAAGCCCGAATCCATTTGCGATATTGCGATTACGTGCACGAATGTTAATTGAAGTCACCTCACCTTTTCAGGACCAGAGGGAGATATATACACCCCCACATCCACACAGACCCTTACATCTATACACCCATAAGGTCGGCCGAGAGTTTCGTCCGAGCCAACGTTGGCGGCTACTGGGTTTACAGCTGCTACCTGGCACCCAGCCTCTCGCTGGAGTCTTACTGCAGGATCCTGGACGAGCTACGCAGCGACCTACAAGGAAGGTGCAGAGTGGTGGTCGGTGGCGACTTCAACGCCTGGGCCATGGAATGGGGGTCCCCCCGGACCAATGCCAGAGGACGAGCGGTGCTGGAGGCCTTCGCCTCCCTGGAGGTTGTCCCTCTAAACGAAGGCTCCCGGCAGACCTTCAGCAGGGCAGGTGCGGGGTCAATTATCGACCTCACCTTTGCCAGTAGCGCGCTGGCCAGCCACGCAAGGTGGAGGATCAGCGAGGCCTACACTGCTAGCGACCACGAAGCCATTGAGTGCTCGATAGGCGGCTTAGGACGACCGAGGGGCGCACTGCCAGTGGCCAGGAAGGCGTTCCGGCAGGACACGTTCAGGCCTCACGCTTTCGCACTTGCCCTTGAGGGATTTGCGGCAGACGAGGCTGACGGAGCGAACGTGATGGCCAACAAGCTCGCGGCCGGGGTGGAAGGTGCCTGCAACCAAAGCATGTTGCAAAGAAGGACATTCTGGCAGCACCACTCTCCGGTGTTCTGGTGGAGCGAGGAGATCGCCGACCTGCGCCGCACTTGCCACCGCAACAGGAGGCTGCTGCAGCGTGCCAAAGGCACTCCGCGGCTCACGGCGTGCAGCGACCGCTACAAGGCGGCAAAGAAGGTCCTAAAAACCGCCATCAGGGACAGCAAGCGGGAATGCTTTCTCAAGCTGTGCGATGCTGCCGACGAAGACCCATGGGGAGGAGCCTATAAATTGGTGGTGAGGAGACTCAACGCGGGTGGCAAAGCTCCTTCTGACCCGGAATCCGTGGAGAAGATAGTCAGCGCCCTGTTTCCGCGCGGAGGTCAGGTCGTGCATTTTCCCATCACGGAGCCAGGAGTCATCCACTGGGTCACGGAAGCGGAGGTTCTCCAGGCCGGTAGGAACTTAAAGCCCAAGAAGGCGCCGGGACCGGACACGATCCCGAACAGGGCGACCAAATTGACCCTGGCGTTGCAGGCGACTGAAGTAGCTGCCATCTTCAACCAGTGCCTTCTGGAGGGGATGTTCCCCGACAGATGGAAAAGGCAAAAGCTGCTGCTGCTGTCCAAGCCCGGCAAGCCACCAGGAGAGGCGTCCTCCTACAGGCCGATATGCCTCCTGGACACGATCGGGAAGGTCTTCGAGAAGGTGATCGCGACCAGGCTGAGCGGGGCGATCGAGGCAGCTGGTGGGCTCTCCCCGGAGCAATATGGCTTCACGAAGGGGAAGTCAACGCTGGATGCCATCACGAGGGTCGTCAAGGTGGCCGAAGACGCGATCGCAGGATCTAGGTGGCTCTAGGTGGGACCAAGTCCTACTGCCTGATAGTCACTCTGGACATCAGAAACGCCTTCAACTCGGCAGATTGGGGCCGGACGCTGGAGTCCCTGAGGAGCTTCAACATACCGGGGTACCTGCTGAAGATAGCCCACAGCTATTTCAGCAACAGGGTACTCACGGCGGACACGAGTCTGGGTTCCAGAGCATACGAAGTCTCAGCCGGAGTCCCGCAGGGCTCCGTATTGGGACCCCTGCTCTGGAATGCCATGTATGATGGAGTCCTACGGTTGCCAGCTAACACTAGCTTGGTAGGATTTGCCGACGACGTAGCCATAGTGGTGGTTGCGAAGGAGATCGCGACAGTCGAGGCCCGCGCCAACGCGGCCATCCAAGCCGTGGAGTCGTGGCTTGGCGTCGCTGGGCTGGAGCTGGCGGCTCACAAAACGGAGACTGTCCTGATATCGAGCCGTAAGGTAGTAGAGACTGCCAGTGTGTCGGTCGGAGGGACTACAATCCAGTCGCAGCGGGCTATTAAGTACCTAGGCGTCCTCATAGACACACGCCTGGCGTTCAAGGAGCATCTGGAGTATGTCCACAAGAAAGTCAGTGGGACTGCAGCAGCGCTGTCGAGGATGTTGCCGAACACAAGAGGGCCAAAGCAGGCAGCAAGGAGGCTGCTAACCTCGGTGGTGACTGCACAAATCCTTTATGCAGCGCCGGTGTGGACGAAAGCCACTAAGGTTAAATCCTATATGCGTGGTGTGGAGGCAACCTATAGGCTGTGCGCCATCAGGACAGCGTGCGAGTTCCGGACCATCTCTGAGGACGCGGCGCTGGTCATCGCCGGGCTGGTTCCGCTCAACGAGCTAGCCAGGGCACGGGAGGAGCTGTTCACAGCCTCGAGATCCAGGGAGGCGGTGCAACCGACCACATCCGAGCTCAAGGCTGCAGCCAGGAGCAGAAGCATGGAGAGCTGGCAGTCCAGGTGGGACTCCTCACCCAAGGGCCGATGGACGCACACCCTCATCCCAGACTTGGTGCAATGTATGGAGAGGCAGCACGGGCAGGTGGACTTCTACCTCACCCAGGCACTCAGTGGACACGGCTGCTTCCGCAGCTACCTGAAGCGCTTCGGTCACGAGACGGAAGAGTGCGGCTCTGGCATCGTGGAGGACGCGCAACATGTCCTCTTTGAGTACCGCAGGTTCGGCTTTGAGAGGCAGGAGCTGGAGGCAGAAGCGGGATGCTCTATCAGCAAGGAGACTTTGGTGCCGACGATTCTGAGGGAGCAGAGACTGTGGGATGCGGCAGCCACCTTCGCCGCGCACGTCTTGAAGACGCTCAGAGCTCTGGAGAGGAGGCGTAAGGAGCAGACGGATTAGGGGCCCCCGCGCATGCGAAGCAATGCCAGGCGGCGGTACCGCACGGCACGTAGCTCTTAGTCTTTAGTCTTTTGTCTTTAGTCCTAGTTTTTTAGTGTTATTTATGTACTTATTGTTAGTTGGAAATAAATTATAAATTATGAATACAAAAAAAAATCTATACACCCATACACCTGTCGTCCCCCGGAACTAGACATCTGCATGAGTGACGAAAAAGGCACATTCAAATGCACAATGCCGAAAATGAATGGAATGAGAATGAAAGCAAAGTCAAACTGGTATGAGTGAGTGAGTGAATTTACGTACGACTCAGTCGCACAACAACGAAACAGATGGAAATGAATTGAATGGAATGAGAACACAGTAAATTGAGACGCTTCATTCGAATGATTCGAGTGACAACTGAAAACAATGAAAAAGAAATGAAATTTGTTTTTATAGTTGTGTATGCATATAATGCGTATATATAATGCATATAATGCATATATAATGAAAATAATGCGTCCATTATTGCGTCTTTGAAGTGCAGCTGTCAAGAATAAGCAAAGGAATGGACCGAATTCGCACGCAACAACTCGAATCATTCGAATGTTCTAGGCATTTCCAAATGTTTCATTTCATTTTACGCTTCATTCATTTACGTTCATTTCGTTGCAGGTAGTAAGTTATGAGTGGAATGAGAACCTCTCACTCACACAATGTCGTTTCATTTCGTGCGTTTCACTCATTCAATTCAATTCAATTCCATTCTATTCTATTCTATGTGACGTATGTTATGAGTGGAATCATGCAGATGTCTACCCGGAACCTCCCTGAGCACTTATCAAGCCAGCAGCAAAACCACCAAAACAGATTAGATAAGTCGATGGCGGCGATTGGTGGCTGTGGAAATGATTAGCGAACAAAGAGGGTTGGAGGAGGAGAGATAGGAATGTCGCTGGAGGAGACTCTGGCTGCATGGACAGGGGCTGCGAATGAATATTCATAATGAGGCGCCAGTTACACATTTGCCGGCGAAGCATGAAAGCAAATTACGCACAAAATAATTGGCATTAGCATATTTTGTGCATCGTCGTACACACGTCGAGTGTGAATGTGTACTTGTGTGTACGTGTGCGTGTGCGTGGGGATATCCTGTTTTAGAAATTGCTTTCAAGTTTCTCTTCTTTTTTATTGATTGAACTTCAAATTCCCGTCTAGCACCCACGTGATGCACCCATACGTGATGCGTCTGAGAAGATTACAAAACGATAGCTGGCAGTAAAGTGAAGTGCCAGTGTGGGATCCGTTCTCTTTCTATATTGAATAAACATTTATTATGCCCCTCCTCTCTGTCGCTGGGGGAAGTTCTAATTGATCCCCCAGCTGACAAAGCGGAAATGGACGGAGGACAGAGGACGGAGCACAGAGTATAGAGCATACGGGGTTGCTAAAGACGAGCAAGCGAAATTTGTTTTCAATATGGACATGTGTTTACTTATTTAGGTCTGTTTGGCCTTTGTACCTCACTTGCTGTCCCACCCGCTCGGACAATCCATAATCCCCGCTAAGCGAGGCGAGTGTAAACGATTCCTTGGGGGCATAAACTTCACACATTCCCCCAGTATCGTTCTCCTTAGACCCGCAGCGCCACTTAATCATTACAAATAAGCCACATATGTGCACAGCGAGAAATTCTAATCGATTGAATTGTTATATGTAATAAAGGAAGAGTGCTTGAGGTTTATTTAGTTTTAAATGAGGTAATAATAAGGATTGTATCTTTAAATATTACAGATAAATGCAGGCATAGAAAAATCTTATTTTAAAAATATAATCCTCAAGGATTACAATACTCAAGGAATAGGGTTTAAAGAAAACGAATAAATCTTGATGGCAGTCTGGAGATATATCTAACTATAACTAACAATGCCATAACTATGGCATTGTTTTTCTCGCCCTGTACACACACACGCGAAGTGGGCAACATTTATGGCTCGTTAGCAATTCAGTTCCAGGCTCGAGCTTTGAGACTCGAGACTCTCAGCTCGCTGTTCGAAGGGGTGGAGATCTACGGGCATTATGGCCAAAGGCAGAACCAAAAGTTTTGTCTAGTTTTGAAGTTGCTGCCACATCGGCTGCGGTTTCTTTTGAGGTTCATGGTTTAATTGGCCGGGCATCCCGCTGCAAGCCAATTTCCCCGGATTTTTGATTAGTTGCCGGGGCCCGGAGAGGCACATAGATGCAAACAGGCAAAGTGGCTTTGGCCAGGACAGCAGAGCAGCAGAAGCTACATTTTATCAAAGTCAATTCTTATCTGCACGAAAAATGTTTGCAGCTGAAGTTGATAAATGGATTTACTTTGATTTTACAGCTAAAAATCGATGCGGCTACCCGGTACGTAGTGCGAGTACTTCTCCCATTTGAATCTGTCCGACACCAGGAGTCAGAGCCCGGAGAGGCCGTCGAGACAATGGATCGAAAGGGCGGTCAAAGACTTGTGTCTGAAACATCGAAGGTTCCCAGCTCCTGTCCTCCCACTTGGCTACTTGGCCAAAAACCGAAATTGCACTTAAAATTGAATGCTTGGCTGGAGGAGCGTGCAACCCACAGATAATCTATGACATAAAATCACGCGACAGTAAACGCCGCTTAATGCCAGACAAAGGGAAAGGACAAAGGATCAACTGCAACTTGTGTGTAGCTTTCTCTCTGCTCAAGAGGGACGCGTATTTGTCCATGTACCTTCTTTGTGGCAGCCACTCGACTGGAAATTACATAAAAAACTTTGCGTTTGCTCTTCATTTTTGCGCTCGTTTTGATTATCAGCCATTGCATTTGCATTCACAGTCGCATTTCCATTTTCATTTTCATTTTAATTTTTGCTCCAATTCTCTTTCCCACTTTCCCTTTCCATTTTTCATCCCAGTGGGACTTTGCCACATGCGATCTATGTGCTTTTCCCACCGAACAACTCATGGGGTAGGCCCGCCCGTTCATGTAAAAGGCTCATTCGCTTTTATTAGGGCATGAGCGGGGTAATTCATGATGCCACCGTCGCTGCTCGGCTCACCATGAAATTCACAGTGAGCGCTCTGTAGGGTAATTCATGATGCCACCGTCGCTGCTCGGCTCACTACGAAATTCACTGTGAAATTCACCCAGACCGCTCACTACGAAATTCACCGTGATCGCTCACTAGGAAATTCACCCTGAGCGCTCACTACGAAATTCACTGTGATCGCTCACTAGGAAATTCATGTTGAGCGCTTACTAGGAAATTCACCGTGATCGCTCACTACGAAATTCACCGTGATCGCTCACGGTGAAGTACATGCTCTCCAGAGAGCGTGAAAAACAGGATGTATGAGGAAATAAAACATTCAGAAATTTCGTTTATATAATTGTTTATTGTTATAAACTATAAGGAACGGTTATTAAAATATATAAACGCGTGCCGCGCATATGTTTCGCTGTCTGTCTCTCTCTCTTTTTGTTACCTGTCGAATGCAATAACAAATTTTACGATCCGTTGTCATCAAAAAGTTGATTTTTGCAACGTATCTGTATCTTTCCGTCCGTTGTGCAGCGTTTCATCTTGTCTGATGAATACACTGACTTGTAGTGTCGCTGCTTTCGGTGTGCATGTGGGATATCTTCAGCAAGATATCGGTCGTTGGGCAGCACTTTGGATACAATAAAAGGACCCTTGTATCGCGGCTCTAACTTGCGCGACGTTCCCGTGCTAAACGGCTCGTTTTCGACCAGACAGTTGACTTGGAATGGCTGGCATCGTATCTCTTCTTGGCAGTAGCTCTGTGGTCGTTAACTGTGGTCGCAGCGTCAGATCGGAGATTCTCCAATTCGGCATCAGTCATTGTTTATGTAGGGGGGTGGCGAGGATCCTCCGCTAAAGGATTCCAGAAAATATAATTCGTATATATCCCGCGAAGAGGAAGACGTAAAAAATATTCGGGGGTCGAGAGTCGACAATGGCATGGAGCGCCCGTAGTGTTTTATTGTTTTATTCCGCCTCAAACATATTTGGAGTTTCAAGCAAACTCTGTATAATCCCCAGGATATCTGCGATAGTAAAGTCCGAACGCCACAACAGCTTAGAAATATAAATCTCGCCCGAGGCCGAAACATTTGGGTGAAATATCGGGGGATCGAAGCGGCATAGGGGAGGATAAGCCGGTAAATTGTACGGAAAACTGACTATCAAATTGTACATACCTCCCTCCCATGGCGATGACTTTGGGCCAGGAATCGAACACCTCCACTGGCGCAGATTGACAGTACCATTTGGATTCTCCATCAGCTGTGCCTCAAATCCGGAAGGGTGATCCATATTCCACTTCCTCCACTCCAAGACTAAACGTTGTCCTAAAGTTTCCATTAGCGCCTGCATTTTTATATCTTCAATTTGTCGTCGAATTTTCTGAAAAATAATGAATTTTAATTTTTACTGTGAGGCTGAAGTTACTTTAATAAAAACTCTAGCGAACTGTACCTTCGTAGTTGCCGACTGAATTTGCTTTGGTTTTGATTCACAGACCTACTTCTACCAATTAAATAAAATTCAATGACTACTAGATTCGACTGGGTATTACAATATTTTCAAATTCATATATTTGTAGTTACATAGTTAATAATAACTATGGTTAAGGTAAGCTGTAACTATAGAATGCGATCTCATCTAACGTCATTGTCTCTTTAAGAGAGAGAGAAAGCTGTAAATGTTTACAATCCCCGAAAAAAGCTGATGAGACCTCCTTAGGTACATATGTAGTTGCTTATGGATGTGACCTACTCTCTTATGTATTTTTGTACTCTAGATTTTTTATTATCTATACTATTACCATATTGTAATTATGTATTTATCGTTTTCATCTTAAAAAGGAGGACGAGACGGGCGACATCACACGAGATTGGAAGTTTGCAGCCATGGTCGTCGACCGCCTGTGCCTTATTATTTTCACGTTATTTACTATTATTGCAACCCTAGCGGTACTCTTCTCAGCACCACATTTCATTGTTGCCAAGTGAGGTGATGGGAACGGTTTTCACAGACAGCGCTTTCATTGCAGTTCCCGTAAACGGAAGCGGAAGTACAGCGAAAAGGACAATGAACCCGGGAGGTGACTACTACGACGACGACTACAGGAAGAGGGGTAAAGGAATAACTCGCATGGATCGTACTTTTGTGAAAAATATATATGACGCAAATCAAAAAATTATAAGAAAATAATCGAGAGCAAGTGCATAGGCGAAACGGAGAGAGTAAAGGGAGTCTATCCGTTCTGTTCCTTATAATTTCATAGTTTCGAGGATGTGTCTGATGGTTATCAAGAGTATTAAGATCAGTTCAGATAATGGCGTATGTACATATATGAATGCATTTGGTATAAATAATGAAATCAAGCTGGTACAATAATTGTCTGTACATACATACATAAGTTGCCCCATGCGACACACAAGCTGAGGTTTCTTACTCCCAAGCTCCCAAGCTCCCAAGCTCCCTAGCTTCCAGGCTCCCAACTAGCTTCCAGCCTCCCAACTCGACTTGAGATCGCGATGAGAGAACGTTTAACGACATACATATACATATATACGGCTTCACACAATAATGAAATATATTAAGTACTCAAAATAGTCTCATGGGCGCTTACCTATTTTCAGGTGGCGTGATCATGGTGAGTTTTGCTGTGGTTGTTGGTGTGCGTGCGTCGGTGTGTACGGTAGCCTTCCAGGCTAACGGGTCGAGCTTGGGTTGGTGGTGGCAGTTTTAAAACTATCGCGTGTGGCCGCCGTCGCCTTAATCTAATTACTACCTATCGCTTACAAAACTAGTACCGGGGGAATATATACATATCTGCTATTATTTCTTATCCTATTATTATTTAATTATATGTTTATATTATATTAATATTATATTATTATTTATTTAAGTCGTATTTACTATTTATTTGTATTACTATTTATATTTATTTATATTATTATTTATATGTGTTTATTTATATTATTTAGTTGTATTATTTATTTATGAGGGCCAATCGGCTCCTCACATTCCCCTCCTTCAAAGAGATCCTGATCTCGTTTGGTCTCTGGGTCGGCCTCGGCTCCGGTGTGGCCGGCTTTGAAGCTGGCGTCGGCTCCGATGTGACCTTCTCGTGGGATCGGTCCTACCACTCCTGCTCCTTCGCCCAGCTCGCACACACGGCTGGGGTTTCCTCTGGCTCGGTCTCGAATGCGGCGATGGCATTGTCACCGGGGACCAAGGCGGGCAGAGTGTCGTCCTCGGCCTCATAGCGAGGGCCAGGTGCTTCTCCGGCGCTGCCGCCCGTGGCAGTCGGCGGAGCTTCGACGGGATTGTCGTCGTCGAAGATGACGATCAGTTCTGGCGGGGTGATGGGACCGGTTCATCTTCCATCTTCTTCCGCCTCCATCCTAGTGGCTGTAGATGCCATATCTGTGGGAAAACAAAGTTTTATTAGACTTTTGCCTTACTAAGGACCTACTTAGCAAATTTCTAATAAACGTTAGTTGGGGTGGGTTAGCTGTGGGCCCTGGGAGCATGGAGTTTCCCCATCAGGGAAGTGGGGACGTTGGGAAGGCGCACCGTCCAACAAGTGGCCCCCACTGACTCAGTCCTGGCTCCTGTCACAGTGCTCCTAGTTATTAACGGCTCTTGCCTGTCATTTCTTAGCCAAATGTTTGGCGTTTCCGGGCCTCAACCCTTTTCTTAGCCAAATGTTTGGCGTTTCCGGGCCTCAACCCTTTTTGTAGCCAAATGTTTGGCGTTTCCGGCCCTTTTCTTAGCCAAATGTTTGGCGTTTCCGGGCCTCAACCCTTTTGATGGCAGAACCTCTGGTTCCTGCCGCTGTACCGTGTACCGCCACTGCGGTCTTTCTCTGCGAAGCTCAGGGTCACACGCCGCTAACTTCCTCCTCGTTCTCCGGCTTCGCCGGTTCCAGATCGTTTACCGATTCCTTTAGGTCTCCTAGAGATGCCGTTCTGCGCTGTTTACTCTGGACATGCTGCAGACGCACGATCGTGGGCGCCAGGAACTTGATAACCTTATATGGCCCTTCATATTTAGGGGCCAGCTTTTCCGCAAAATTATCCGCCGCTTTGGATAAGTAGTGCTGCTTGACGAATACTAACGATCCTAACTGTGGTCTCCATGCTCGTCTTCGAAGATCGTAGTGCTTCCGCTGTTCGAGTGAAGCTCGCTGAGTGTTCTCCTGGACGACCTTGAACACGTCGCGAAGCATTTCCGCTTTCGCGACGGGTGCTCGGGGAACTTCGCTTGGTCCCGGAGTAACTTCGTCATACAAGGCCCCTGGGAGTCGTGGCTCTCTGCCTTGAATGATGAAGGCCGGACTAAATCCGGTCGAATCCGAAACGCTGCTGTTTATCGCCAAGTTCAGCTCCGGTAACAATTCGTCCCAAGTCGTCTTAATGGTGCGATTGGCCCTCTCCGTCGGGTTCTGCTGCGGTGTATAGGGTGCCGTATACTGGATCTCCATTCCAGCTTGTTTACAGAAAGCTTTAAAAGAACGACTAGTGAATTGAGTTCCGTTATCACAAACGAACCTGCGTGGAACCCCGAAATGATTCAGAATCCTTTCCCTAAATGATTTCTCGAGATATGCCGAAGTAGCTTTCCTTAAGAAGACCAACTCAACCCATTTAGAGAAAGCGTCAAAGAATACAAGATGCATACTGTTTTCGCTCTTGGATCGCGGAAGTGGCCCGATGAAATCTGCGCAGACAGTGTCGAAAGGCTCACTGATCTGCCTGGTAAACATTTTGCCCGCTGGTTTACTCTGACTGACCTTGAACCGCTGGCAAGTGTCACACTTGCGTACATACCTGGCTACATCACGGAAGAGTCCCGGCCAGAAATACCTCTGGGCGATCCGGGTGGTAGTCTTCCTGATTCCGAGATGTCCTGCCGTGGGCTGGTCGTGGCATTCTGACAGCACTCGCTGGCGGTGTTCCTTGGCCACGCACAGTTTCCATGGTCCCGAGTCTTCATCATCGGGTCGTGCTCCAATATGTCGATATAGCTGCTGATTCTCGTATACATAGTCCGGAAATTCTCCAGGCTTGTCCTGGACGAGTTTCAGCATCCGCTGGTACCAAGTGCATGTGGGTTTGTCTTCCTGAATCATCTGTATCACCCCCAAAGGCTGTCGTGACAGCGCATCCGCGACAACGTTCTGACTTCCGCGCCGATATGTGACGTCAAATTGGTACTGCTGCAATTCTAACGCCCAGCGCGCGATTCGTCCCGTGGGATTATCGATTGAGTTGAGCCACTTCAAAGCGAGATGGTCCGTTATCACCTCAAACCGGTTTCCTTCCAAATAGCACCTGAGTTTCCTAATGGCCCATATAATGGCCAGACACTCCTTCTCTGTGGTCGAGTAATTCTCCTCCGCGGCTATGAGACGTCGACTTGCAAACGCGATGACTCTCTCTTCCCCCTGGATTGTCTGGGTTAAAACGGCTCCTAGTCCTATGTCGCTAGCATCTGTCTGGAGGACAAACTTCTCATTAAAGTCGGGGCACGCGAGGACGGGCGCCTCCGTGAGCTTCCTCTTCAGTTCTTCGAATGCATCCTGCTGCTCCTGTTGCCATTGCCATTTCTTCCCTTTCTTGAGCAAAAGAGACATCGGTTGGACCACGCTGGCAAAGTTTGGCACGAATCTCTTGTACCACGACGCGGTACCAAGACATCTCCTCAGCTCCTTACATGTGGTGGGCGGACTCAGCTGCCGCACTGCCGAAATCTTTTCGGGATCTGTGTGAATTCCTTCCTGTGCTTCCGTCTCCTGGATTACTGCTATGGCTCCTCCAGCGTCGGGTAAGTTCTCCGGTCTGGCTGGAGAGCGGGTTCCTGGCGAGTCACCTCGACTCGCGTGGTTGGCCTGTGGTGCCTTTCGAGCTGGTTATTTCCTTGTTTCCTGGGTTCGTCGAAACGGGGTTGTTCCTTACTGCTATCTCATCTCGGGGTCCTAGTGATCTGTCGGCCGAGGCTGCTTCTCTGTTCTGCTCTGCTTCGATGACTGAGAGTTCTGGTGCTGCGGGTTCGATGCTAGAAATCGGCTTCGGAGGGGACTCGTTTACAGAAAGAGGAGAAAGGACCTAAATAAGTAAACACATGTCCATATTGAAAACAAATTTCGCTTGCTCGTCTTTAGCAACCCCGTATGCTCTATACTCTGTGCTCCGTCCTCTGTCCTCCGTCCATTTCCGCTTTGTCAGCTGGGGGATCAATTAGAACTTCCCCCAGCGACAGAGAGGAGGGGCATAATAAATGTTTATTCAATATAGAAAGAGAACGGATCCCACACTGGCACTTCACTTTACTGCCAGCTATCGTTTTGTAATCTTCTCAGACGCATCACGTATACGCCATGTGGGTGCTAGACGGGAATTTGAAGTTCAATCAATAAAAAAGAAGAGAAAAGCAATTTCTAAAACAGGATATCCCCACGCACACGCACACGTACACACAAGTACACATTCACACTCGACGTGTGTACGACGATGCACAAAATATGCTAATGCCAATTATTTTGTGCGTAATTTGCTTTCATGCTTCGCCGGCAAATGTGTAACTGGCGCCTCATTATGAATATTCATTCGCCGCCCCTGTCCATGCCAGAGTCTCCTTCAGCGACATTCCTATCTCTCTCTCACTCTCTCTCTCCTCCAACCCTCTTTGTTCGCTAATCATTTCCACAGCCACCAATCGCCGCCATCGACTTATCTAATCTGTTTTGGTGGTTTTGCTGCTGGCTTGATAAGTGCTCAGGGAGGTTCCGGGGGACGACAGGTGTATGGGTGTATAGATGTATGGGTCTGTGTGGATGTGGGGGTGTATATATCTCCCTCTGGTCCTGAAAAGGTGAGGTGACTTCAATTAACATTCGTGCACGTAATCGCAATAACGCAAATGGATTCGGGCTTTGTTTAATAAAATGTGATATTTATGGAGTTTACTGCTCCTCTTGAAGCGCCCTTTCCCCTCACCCGAAATTAATATGGCCACCGAGCTAGCTCTTTATTAATTCGCCTCCGTGGGTGTCCGTCCCATGGGCTGTAGTTAACAATTAGCCAGAGAGCGATACGAGTATCAATTTTGGAATGAGACTGTGCCTGGGCACAGGGGCATGAATATCACGCATACGCCATGTGGCGACGTCCTCGAGAAATTAGTGATTTTGATTAAAAGCCTGTTGCACTGCACTGGGCTATTCGCTGCTCTACATCCTACCTGTTTGAAGTCGTGGGGGTCGGGAGGGAGGTGAAGCTTTCGAGTGGATCCTTGCTAATCCTCCGAAACTGTCAGCGGCGGAGGTGATGCGTAATCCTATTAGCAAACGCTTGGCGTCGCCTTTTGAGTCTCGAGTCTCCTTATTATTTGCACACTTGTGCCAGCAGCATTGGATTATTTAAGAATGCGTGCAGTAATTCCGACATGAAATTTGAATATCTTTTACGCCTCGCGACTTACGCAAATCTTTGCATATTTCCACACACAAAAACACAGGCAGACACACTTTTCTTGAATACTCGAGATAGAAAAGGAAACGGCCAGGCGCACATTTACATTTGTTGCTGCCCCGGTATATATAACTTTTTATTATTATTATTATTACGATTCCCGCGTTTTTGTGCACTTTTTTATTGAATTAAAATTTAAATGAAATGTGACGGCGGTGCGCCCGTTATTTCCTTTTGAACGGAACCGCGCAGAGGAACTGAACAGGGATCTCGTGCGGATATGGGGGTCTCTACGGAGGAGTCCGCGCCGTGTACGTTCGCTGGCCCGGATGGCGGCGTAATGAGAGCTCCGGAAACTGAAAGCAGAAAACAGAGGCAGCAGCACCACGGCCAGAAGCTGAAGCTGAAGCCGAGAGCCCATCGGCGGCAGCAGCTTCTCCGCTTTTCATTCATGAGTATGGTCTTCGTTGTGGTCGTCGTCGTCGTCATCGTTGGCTGAGCTTTCCCGGAAAGCTCTCTTCGCACGGAAGCTGGACAACCAGTTGCACGGCCCCAGCGAGGAGCGCCAGGAGTCGCTGGGCATCCTGGCCAGAGTTACCAGAGTCGGCTGTTGCCAGGCCCGCAGCGACAACATAAATTAATTACATAAATCAATGCTCCTCCAATGCCCGTTTTTCGGTTGATCATCTGACACATTGACAAATCGACGGAGATATGGGGGTGTGAGCTGAAGGAGTGCTAAGTCCAAAGTTCGATATTTGAGGTCATGGGCTTGGACTCCCTCCCGCTTCGGGTCTTGGTTCATTTGTCGAAGTTGATTAATGCATGTATCGCTCCTTTATCGCTTTTTGTTGTCCTTGCCTTGATTTAAACTTGTCTACCACATATGTCGTTCCCGGGCAGCTGGATCCTGGACGGAGAGAGGGCACAAGCATCCTTGGCAACTTTCTTTGTTGACAAAAAAGGTGCACTGACATCCCAGCCGAACCGAATCGAACAACACAACTAATTCGGCACCATTATTCACATGCCACAGAAATTAGATTAAACTTGGCCAGCAGATTATGTGGTTGAGCCCGGTCCATTGGGTTTTCCTCCCACCCCACCATTGTGGCAAGATGGGGCTAAAGTTTTCCTCGAACATCTGTGCATGTCTACGATTATTGCCTTTCCCATTATTACACTAATAGAAAGAGGAACAGAATATGTACAAGAATGTATAAATAATATGCTTAAAATAAACTCCAAGAAATCTTAGACTTTTGTCGTATTTATAAACAAAAATTAAAACAAAGGGGAAATTAATATAATAAGAATATAACAATTAAGGACAAAATATTTAAATAAAATATTATAAGCTTTCTGTAGATGCTCTTTAAGAAGTGTATTGTATTTTTTTATCTAAAGAATATTTATTCATAAAAATTGATTAAGAAAAAGTTCAAACTCCCCCATTTCCTTCCTTCTGGGTACCTTTCTTCTGGTGTACGCCTCCCCCACTTGGAAGGAAGAGCAAATAGTAAGGACAGTTCATTGTTTGAGCCCAAAGTTCAATAGTTCGAGTCGCAAGTTCACTCACCAAACAAGATGGCAAAGGCCAACAAGTGGCATCGCAACGCGGAGATTGTCAGGCTGGCGCGACGTTTCCATTGCAATCCGGCGGCACTGACAGCTGCATACATTTTAATCCCGATTCCCGAAACCAGAATTTCCAAACCCTCGCCGAAAAGTACTACATGTGTTTAGTATGTGTTCATGTGTCTGTCTGCCTGTCTCTCTCGCTGATACAATGACTTTCGCATTCACAATTTCCAGTAATTTGTTATTCAAACACATTGCGAATCGATTATCCGCTTGGCATGCTCCCTCCAATCGAGCAAATATGCTGATTGACTTTTGTCAAGGCTTATGTGTGTGCTCTCTCGCCTCCCAATCAGCGCCCGGAATCAGCCCCCATTCGGTTCGAATCCATTCATTCTTTGTGCTCGGATGATGGGTGAAATGCCAAAGCAAACCAACCGAAGCACATATATGTATGTATGGGCGGAATGCCTGACTGGTTCTATATGGGTGTGTTTCTTGTACGATAAGGCAGACAGCGTCGGGAAGACGGTGGTGCGGCCACAATGGCAGCTGGGAGCAGAGTTCCCATAAAGTCAGTTGTGAAATGCCTGTCAAGGACTCCGGGTTAACCTTCGGTGGAGGTCTGTCTGCTCGACGCTTTAAATATTCGTCATTCGCTGGATATTTATCTTGGCCAAATGACCGAAGGCTGAACGCTAAAGGAAGCAGGAAGTGGGCCACCACGGATGCTCCCCATCTGATCCCCGGCCCGTCTCAATGTCACTTGATTGAATTGAATTAATTCTTGGTCCCCGAGTTCCTGAAGTGGCTCTGATTGCTCGGCATGCCACTAAGCGGCCCGCATATTAATTAGAGCCCAAATGGAATAAAGTGAGCTGGCAGCAATGCAAATATGCAAATTTTTTCGGGCTGCATGTCCTGCCAAGCTTTATCATCCCTGCTGGGGGTTCCATGAAATAAACTGCTGCAGCAGCGACAGCAGTGACAGGAATTCCACAAATACTCGAATATGAATGGAAATATATGCAGCAGCGGTGCTGTTAAAGGTCCTTGAGGTCACTAATACTTGGGGTCCTGGGCACTACAATTAGGGCGATATATGTGTATTTTATTTATTGAACGAATTCGCTAAGTGTGTTCCGTGTTAATTAAAGTAGTTGAACCGATAGCTAGGACTGGGTCCTGCTCCTAATTGACCTGAGCTGCTGCTGCAGCTGCTCGCAACGCTGGCACTCGCGGGTGAGCTGCTTGACGGCCAGCGCGTACTGCCGCTGGAGCTCAAGCAGCGACTGCAGCTCCTCGTTTAGCCCGTCGCGCCGCATCCGCTCCTCATTGTACTTGTGCCTCACCTTGTCCTGGGCGCTCTTCACCCCGTCCACAATGGACTCGAACTGGCGGATGAAGTCCTCGCGTCCGTGGGGACTCATCATGCCCTCGTTGTAGGCCTCACAGATGGAGTTGAGGAGGGCCAGCTCCTTCTCCAGGTAGCGCTTCTTGTCGTTGAGTGTGTTGTACAGGATGTAGTATTGCTTCGTCTCCAGATGCTTGCCGCTCATTTCGTTGTGCAGTTCGTGAAATCGTCGCTGGTATTGGGCTAGCTCGGTGCGATCGGGAATGGCGTCCAACTTTCTTTCAATGGCAACGATGCCGCGATTGCGTTTGGCTAGCTGCAGGCGCAGCTCCTTGAGGCGCTGCTCTTCGCCAGCCAAGGCGGCAGCTTGGGTCTCCGCATCTTGGGCACTGAAGGCTTCCAAATCGCTGTAGGACAATAGTTTTGATAAATGAATATCGTCTAAAGGAGAAAGCTTATAGCTGGGACCTTACTCAATTTGCTGCTGAAGATTGGCCAAATCTGTGCGACAGGAGTCCTTAAACTCCGACTCGCTCTTCTTCAGCTCCTCATGTTCCTGTAGCAAGCTTTGCACTTTATCCAGCAGCCTAGGAAATGCATAAACATCAAAAAGATGCCTTTAAATATTATCATGCAGCAACTCACTTTGGATCCGCTTTGTCCTCCATGTCCTTGTGCGACTTCAGCTCAGCGGTGAGAGTATTCAATTGTTCCTCCACTTCCTTGGTCTTCTGGTCTTGCTCCTTTTCCGCTTTCTTCAGCTCTTCGTTGTCCCTGCAGTATCGTTTCACCTTGTGCTCCAGGGCTATTTTGGCCGCTTCGAGGCGTTTCTGCTGGTTTTGTGCCTTTAGCTCTTGGGCATCCGTCTCCATTTCCAGCTTGAAATCGGCATAGTGCTGTTGCAGCTCATGTCGCGCTGAGGGATCGAGATCAATACGCTTCTGAGTGCCCGTAAGGTCTTCTTTAGCGAGGGATAAGCTGCGCAGGTATTGCTCCAAATCAAGCTGTCTTAATGATGGAGGCATTAATACAAATTCTTGGCTTAAATATTAAGGAATAATTACCTCTTCGGCTTCTCCGGCAGCCTGAGCGGCCTTTCTCTCTGCACCGCTCTTTAACATCGGCCCGGGATCTCCATACTCAAGCAGAGTAAGTCGGACTCTTGAAACATCATCGTCTCCAGGGGCTTCCTGTCTTTCGTAAAGTCTCTTGGGACCGTATAGCTCCTGTATTGCCTTAATGTGAGTGGATGCCAGGCGTATTTTAGTGAGATTGTCCTTGTCGCTTTTGTACTGATAGTGATTGTGGAACTGGCCAATGGCAAATCTCTTCAAGCGATGGCCACGCTCTGCACGGTTCTCCACCTGAGATAATCAAATGAACGCTATTAAACTCGACTTGGAAAAGTTTAGAACTCAGCTTACCGAAGTCCTGACCAACCACTGGATGACAGGATGAATGGCCAGGAACTCCAAGCCCTGCACTTGATGGGGCTCCAAAGTATGTGGGCACTTCATGTCAATCAACACTGAGACTATCTTCTCAACCAAAGCTCTGTAAGAAAATAAGGGGAACTTTAGTCACCATTACCTCTACTTGCTGCAGATGTTCTCTACATCTTCTGCCCAATGGACAGGCTCTCGTGGAAGAGTAGATCCACATCCACGTCGTAGTCGCAGCACTCGATGCACCAAGTCATTCCGCCCACAACTTTGTCGAAGGCAGACAGGCCCTTTATGCGGGCCCGGTAGTAGCCCGCTGCCACCAGAATGTCGAAGGTGTCAGGTGCTCCTTGGCCGTGGCATCCGAGTCCTCGCGACGCTCCACCTACGAAAGAATGCGAATTAGAAACAGGGAATCCCCGCAGGATTAGTTGAAAAAGCTCACCTGAACTTCACGTCCATCCTCATCGTAGCGAGTGCCCAACTTGACATTTGGCAGGATCTTGGAGAATACATCGCGGTTAGCCATGAAAAACGAGGATAATTACATGCTATCACAGCGCCGGAAGCTATTGCTTATCATATAAAATTGGAATAACACAAAAATTGGCAAAACACACAAAAATGTCAACAATAATTGAATCAGTGTTTTTTTAAGAGATTGGGCTACGGTCACTCTAGATTCAAGAACACTCAAACAAATAATTGCAACAAATATATTTTAATATTGAATAAACTTCTTTTAAGAAGTTTTAATGGCTTTTTATAAATATTTAATTGTTATATTTATTGCATATCTCCAAATATTCGTAGTAATATTCCTAGTAAAATTAGCAATAAATAAATATATTCAGGACCGTTCCTACCGCAATATGATGGCCCTCTCGTGGTATTTTTGAAATACAATGTTTCGGTCTCTCTTTCGCCGGTCACCGCATTTTTTGTTAATTTTAAAGAGGCGAAGCATATTCTTAAAATGGTTAGCTACGTCTGCCTGCTCCAGGAGGGCATTAGCAACATCCCGAAGTTTGTCGAGAAGGCCACCGATAACAAGTACACTGTAGTGGCTACCTCAATCAACTCCAATATGTTGCCTTTCGAGCCCCAAGAGTCGGATCCCACATACCCGGCTACAGTTATGAGTGGCTACGATTGGAACTCAAAAGTGATATTCACGTTGTCCGACGTGAATGTGGACTCCCCAAATGACAAGCTGCGCGCCCATGCCAAAGAAGTGCTCTTGAGGGAAGTGACCTGGGCGGAGCATCTGCAGAACTTGGGCAACGTGATGGTCCGTCTGCGGGGCCCGCAAAACGAGAATCTGGCCGCTATTGTGCGGACCAAAACAAAGGGTAAGCTGCAATTTAGGAGCACAGTCCTTAAACCTTATGAAAAGACCTTTTCCCCCTAGGTAACTGGTTAATCCGTGTACCCATTACCAACCCGGAGTTGGCCACCTTTGAGCACCGCAAAGATGCTACCGAAGAAGACATTGCCAAGGCGGAAACCATTGATCCGTGGTTGTGGTGGAATAACCTACCCTTGGCTGTGGACCACAACCCCAAAGTCAAGGTGGTGCTCGAGCTAAACGACTCGGATCGGCCTTGCAAGGTGACTGTGCGTCGTTGGTTGGGAGAACCAATCGAAGCCATCATCATTTCATCCTCCCTGTTCGTGAGGAATCGCTCCAACTACGCTGTGCTCAAGAAGGAGTGGCAGGTCATCATCGGGCACTTCATCTCGGTGCGAGCCAACGTCATTATATCCACTAATCCCAACGACAACGCCTTGAACCAGTATGCGGATTACCTTAACAAGCTCATCAGCCAGAAGACCGATAATCACGTGATAAATAGGTTAGAATCAGTTAGGCCTTAGAAGAGCTCATCTTTAATTTGCTTACTCTTTTCAGCTATGAGCACGTGCTCGAGATTCCACTGCAGCCGCTGAGCGACAATCTGGATACGTATACATATGAAATATTTGAAACGGATCCTGTGATCCTGTGTTTAATGCCGCTGAGCTGGCACAGCGCCAAGTTAAGCTCTACATTATAGAAAAGAATCCCAATGCCATTCGCACACTCTCTTACAGGGTTAAGACGCTGTGGGCCAACAAGGGTAAGCAAGCTGTTTTGAATAAACTGCTACAAGTTAGGTGATCAACTCCTATGACTCCTTTTCAGATGTCCACATTTTCTCCAAGGACATGCGCGAATTTGACCCGCCAGAGCTTGCCGATATATTGGTATCCGAGCTGCTGGGCTCCTTTGGCGACAACGAACTCTCACCTGAGTGCCTTGACGGTGCCCTGAAACTGCTCAAGCCTGATGGCATCAGCATACCCTACAAATCCACCTCTTACATCAATCCTTTGATGTCTTCCAGTCTGTATCAGAATACCTGTGCTTTGTCCAGCGCCACTGCCTTTGACTGCGGCTATGTGGTGCTGATGAAGAACATTTACCACATCGACGAGCCGCAGGCCTTGTTCGAATTCAAACATCCCAATCGCGAGGAGAAGATCGACAATACGCGCTGCAAGGTGCTCAAGTTCACGGCGAAAAAGAATTGCGCGATGCACGGCATTGGTGGTTACTTTGACACTTATCTTTACAAGGACATCTGCCTAAGCATCAACCCGTTGACCCATACGCCTGGCATGTTCTCCTGGTTCCCCATGTTCTTTCCAACGGTGAGTGAATATCTGATCTGATCTCTGAAAATGAAATTTGATTATTTTTCTTTTCTTCAGCGCGCGCGAACTCTAAAGGAGGGCCAGACTGTATCCATCAAGTTCTGGCGCTGTGTGGACGCCACAAAGGTGTGGTACGAGTGGCAGGTTGTGGACTCCCCCGACGACTGGGAGCATCACAACATTTGCGGAATTGGCTACAGCATGCGACTGTGGCCGGAATAGGAGCTGCCGAATGCAATACCACCAATTAGTTAATACATTTTTTTGACTGGAAATAAAATCAATCAAAACCGAAGAGACCTTAATTTGTCTGCGACTTTTATTTAGGTTTATGTTTGAAAAGTTTATAAATACTCTTAACGTACATAGATGTCCTTACATATCTGTGGGTTTTATTATTTTCGTTTTGTAAAATTTAGTTAATTTCCGGTTCCGGTTCCACGCATTCATTTAATTAAATAATATAAAATATATATGTTTATTTAAAGCGCTGCACACGATCGCGACACGACGAAATCTCTCTAAGCGAAGGCAATTATCAGTTATGTTAAGTATGTATGTATAACGTAATCCACATAGTTTAGTGTTTAAAGCGGAGCTGAACTGGGCGGCGACGGGTGGCGGCGGGGCGATCGGATCTAAGAGTTGACAATGTTAGCCTGCGGCGCTACTCCGCCGCCAACGGCCCCACCGCCACTAATGGCGATGGCGCCCTGATGGTGCCTGCGGCCCTCTTCTGCCCAGGTGCTTCTGTCGGACCGCCTCCTTGATGCGATCCACCTCGTATTGATAGCGCTTGCGGTCTCGCATTGCGCCCTCCTTCGCCTCCTTTAGTGCCGTCTCCAGAGCCTTCACGCGTTCCATGGTCGTGCGCAGGCGCTTCTCCAGCTTTGATAGCTCGCAGCGCAGGTCGGCATTGTCCCGCACCAACTGCTTGTGCACCTTGGTTAGCTGGTCGAGGTTGTTCTCCAGGAAGGAGATCTTCTGCTTTTGTGCAAGGGATCCGCCGTCCTCCTCGCTCTCCTCGTTCACCACGTTCTTGCGAATGCGTCACTGGAAGGAGGAGGGCGAATAAGCATACAAAATTATGGGGAAAGTAACGAAAAGCTTGCGGAGGTTGTGCAGTGTCTGCAACTCCTTGGCCACGGTGTCTTCCAGGCCCTTGAGGTCCTTGCGTGCCTGCTCGCGTCGCTCGGTGGTGAGAATGATGGTCTGCAACTCGTTGGACTTCTCGGCCTCTTCGTGGCGCAGCTTCTCGTAGTCGGCGGTCATCTGTTGGTTGGCCAACAGCAGCTTCTGGTGGACATCCTTCATCTCGTCCAACTGGCGGCATTCTCGTCGCGCAGCTCGGACACCTGGCGGGTATGGGCCTCTCGTAGCTCATCCATCTGCGAGTCGAACATCGAGCGCAACTTAACCGCCCGCTGCTTCTCCTCAGCATTGACGGCGGAAACGTGCTCGGCCGCCTTGAGCTTGGCGCACTGCTCCCGCAGCGAATCGATCTGCTCCTCGAGGGTGCGCTTCTTATTCTCTGCCTCGTGCATCGACTCCTGCAGCGACTTCATGCGTGCCTCGTGCTGAGAAATGAGTAGACGCAGCTCGGCCAACTCTTTCTCGTACTCCGAGATCTTCTTGTTGGAATCCAAATGCTGGGATTCCATGTTGGAGCAACGCTGGGCAATATTCTTCGCCTCCGTCTTCATTTTGCTGATGTACAGACGAGCCATGGTAAAGTCCTCCTCCATCTTGCTGGCATCTGTGGCATCTGTGTGGCATCTGGCATCTGTGCCGGCGAGAGCGCTCATCTTAAGGTCGATAGCCGACTCGACAGAGGCGAGAGCCTGGCCCACATCGCCAAGTTCGCGCAGCAGGTTGGCCAGCATCTCGGAGAGGCGTTTCTTTTGGTGCGAGGTCATGTCCTTGAGCTGCTGCAGTTCCGTGCCGGTGGCGTTCAAAGCCGTCGCCTTCTGCTGCAACTCCTCATTGAGGGCGTCGATGTGCTTGTTCCTGTTTTCGATCTCCTGAGACTTCTGGTCGTAGTTAACAGCCAACTCTTCGAGGGCTTGGAGCAACTCCTTGACCTCCTCCTTGGCCGACTCGTTCTCCTGCTGGATGCGTGCCATTTCGGTCTGCAGGGCCTCGTACTCCCGCCGGGCATTGGCGATAAGCTCCTCCTGCTCCATCGCCTGCTCCTTGAGCTGCTCGGTGAACTGGCTCTGCTGATTGATCTCCTCGTCCTTGTCGTCCAGCTGCTGGTAGAGTCGCTCGCACTCCGAGGCCAGCCTGGCCTGCTCGTTCGCAGCCACCGAGGCGGACATGTTGGCGAGGGCGGTTCGCTGAGCGGCTTTCGCCGCCTCCGCCGCAGCAGCAGCGGCTTCCACATCGAGATTGGGCGTGCTGGCCTCCATGAGATCCTCCATGTTGATTTGCTCCTCTGCCTTGACGGTCTCGCCGGCCCGCCACCGTGCCAGCTCGATCTCCAGCTTCTCCACCTTTCCCTTGAGCCGGCCGTTCTTCTCCTTCTCCTTCTCGTAGCGCCGCTTCCATTCCTCGGCAGTGAGCTCCTCGTTCACACAGACCACATTCTTGACGGTCTTGGCTCGTCGACCGAAGTCCAGGGTGGACTTGGTTTCAGATTCGTTGAAGCTGGCCGGTGAGCAGCAGATGACGATGGTTGTGCGTGCGTTGCCTCCCAGCGACTCCTGCAGGATGCGCGTGAGCTTGGAGTCGCGATAGGGGATGTGCGTTTTGTTGCCGTCTGCCAGCGCAGAAATTACATTGCCCAGCGCCGACAGCGACTTGTTAATGTTCTTGGCTTCATCGAGGACGGTGCCCTCGGCGCCTGTCTTAGAAACCTTCTCGGAACCCGCCAGATCGACCAGGTAGAGTTTGCCAGAGAGCTTCTTTTGGTTCTCCAGATTCTCCTGTTTCACGTTAATAAGAAATACTGAGTGCGATCGAGAAGAGTGCTCGTTCATATCTGAAAGGAATTCGTAGAAGTTTAGTATTGTTTTCCTTAGAATTAGAGCTGGAAATAAAATCGATTGTATAATCGATTTATTTTCAATTATATAAAATAAGCTTTATAAATCGATATTACTGAGGAAAAGTTGAAAATTGCTTAACATAGCTAAAAGTTATTCCCAAACAAAATGTATGGGTGTGACACTGGTTGCTTAATTGAAACCAAGCGGATAACGAGTAAATTATAATATTGTATCATTGCCAAGCTCAAATATATGTACACTGGAAAAACTACATACATATATACAAGGTATTATAATACTATGATAGATAGATTTGAAACTCACTGGTTACTGCAATGTGACGATTGGATTTGCCCTCCTCGATCACCTCGAAGACATCCTCCGGCGATGAGACGAACCGCTCCGTGGCGCCCTTGACATAGGGCACGCAAGTCCAGCAGATCACGGATCTTGTCCATATAGATCTCATAGTAGGAGACCTTGATGTGGAACTCCAGGTTCACCTCCATGGCGTAGATGTGGTTGAAGATGTCATTGACGATGCTTCACTGAATCCCCGATCACGCCCTCCATCGTGTGCGTCTTGCCGGACGATGTCTGGCCATAGCCGAATATCGTCCCGTTGTATCCTGCCTGGACATCGGTGACAATCGACTTGGCCGCCTCATTGTAGACCTTCTCCTGGGAGGCGTTCGGCTTAAAGACCTTGTCGAACAGATAGACCTTGCCCTGCGGGTGGATTGAAAAATCGAGTTGTAGTTTCTCCCGGTGTATGGTGGTTTCGGTGAAATTTCTTTGGTAGACTTCCCCCCTGCCCTGCTACCAGCCTTTCCCGCCGACTGACTGACTAGCTTTCAAATCATTTTCAACGCATGGCCGCGAAACAGATTGTAATTATGAGCATCAAGAAATGTGGATGGCGATGGGATGGCGGGGGGAAGAATAGTGAATAACGAGCGGCCAAAGCAGAAGAAAGAGAGGCGAGTGGAGACCGCGAGAAGTGCGAGTAATGATAATGCATATGTATGTATGGTGGGGTCTCATCTACTAGTGCTGTGCTTGTTTCTTTCTTTTCTTTTTTGGAACTGGTTCATCAATTGCTTAAGTTTGCTTCCAGGAAAATGATGAATTACACCTGCTGCCGCCGTTTAGCGGAAAACTCGGTTATGAAATATGCTATGCATGTCGAAGAGCGCCAAAAAGCATTAATACGGCCAGCGGAATGCCGTTGCCTTCAATGTTGCTCTTATTGTTTTCTTTCTTTCTACTTTTTTTTTATATGCTTTGCGTGTGCATGACTCACTGTGGCACGGAGCGGGATGGGGATGGCAGGCGGGGAAACGCTCTAACCGTGTGTGTGCTTGGGTGTGTTGGTGTTTTGCCGTGTTTTTTTTTTTTTGTGTACTGTAAGTGAGGTAAGCGCCGACCGAAGGCGGACTGGAAACTCTAGAAAAGCGCATTTTTATGCGGCCCCCAAAGAACGGCCAGCTTTCGAGCATGTCTTGTGGGTTGTATTTCTCCTCTTTTACCGCCAACACACACCCCCATTCTGGCCGAGCTTGGGGAAAATCAATTTCATGCAAAGTGCTATTGATTTGGAGCGGTTTCTGTGGGATATTTCCCAACAAAATTTGTTTTTTTTTTTTGGGCTCCACTGGCAATTGCAAATAGTAGTAGTGGCGAGGGCCTCTCTCTTTCCGCTGCTGGCGTTCCATTTGCTCAGCGAATTGGGGAAGGGTAATGTACGCTAATAGGCATGACGTCATGGCACGGCACGCAGAGATTAATGCATAATACAGTGGCGGCACTCGGGATTGGGGGCAGACATCAAAGGGACACCGAATGGGGAAGTAGACTCTTATTTACCGCAATGGATATGCAGTTCTCCTCCACATTGTTGGGGAACTTGACCACGAACTTGGAGCCGGCCTTCTCTTCGCTGTCGTTCAGCGGTCGGAAGCGGCAGGAGATACGGGCCGGCGACTGCCACCGTAAATGGGATTTGGACAATAGGATTTGGAGCAAGAGGAGGATTTGGCAATGCCTGGCCCAGGACCAGCGGCGGGGCAGAGCCATTCCACACGTGGAACCAACGTGTGTGTGCGAGCGAGCGAGATGGGTGAGTGGCAGACAGTGAACCGCAACGAGGTGGCTAGAAAGTGCGTGCGTTCTTAAAATCTTTGCGAGCCCTCGATGCGGTGGTCACTAGAGAGTGCGGCCAGACCGACTCTAGAAAATGCATGTTCTTGACCTAACCTAGAAAAACACTGCGAGAAATTGTGCGAGACTCGGAAATTTTTATGAAATATGAAAACATAGAACACATGGAAATAAAATAGTAAACGGAAAATATGATCTTAGAAATTATAAAATAATGTCAACGGGCGAAAACACAGAGAGAAAAATGTGGAAGTTTGTACATATGAAATCTTAAAAATTATAAATTAGGAAATTATGAAAAAGGAAATAATAAAAGAAAGCGAGTGCACTATGAGAGATATCGGAAGAACAAAAATTTAAAAATAAATAATGATATTAAATTTAACCAATTGTGTTTAATAAATAAAAGGCCGGGAAGGCGGGAAACCACGAAAATAAAAGTAGATGAGAAACCGAACAAAGCTTAATTAAATTAAATTAAATAATTAAATAATTTAAATTAAATACCACGAGCTGGGGAAACAGCTACACTGGGAGAAAATAAACTTGGAGAAAGCGAACAAAATATAATGAAATTAAATTAAATAAATCGTGTTGAATAAAAATAAAACTAGTGGGAAAAATGGTTGAAATAAATAGCGAAAAATGCATGATAAGAATAAATGATGAAAATAACAAGGAAAATAATGAAACCTAGGTCAACTGAGGAAAACCCTATCCAACACATGAAATAATTTAAATTACTTCTTACGAAGTTATATCTTTTGGGGAATTCTCAAGTAAAACTGAATATATTTTGGACGGGCCACGCACAGCCGGCCGGAGCAAATTCGCTACTATTTCTTCTTTTCCCTCTCGGTCCTTCGGCCCCAAACATGCATGAAGGCTAATTCGGTCCTTCCCTCTGTCACACCCTATCAACATATTTTTTTAGTGTAACTCGGTGGCTGACAAACTCCACCCAGCGTCAGCCCACCGCCTCATATTAGTCACATTGTCCCAGATCTTTATAAATTTTCTGTAGAGAGACCCTGGCGAGACTGAGTCTCTATCCCAGCCCAGATAACTACCTCACAGATGGCGCCCGAGCAGGGACATGGGGCTTACGAATTTTAGATGAGATTTATGGCCTAAAGACCCATTGAGTTACACTGAGAAAAAAAAAAAAATTTTTTGTCTGTTGTGGGTACGGCAGAGGGAAAGTTTGCGAGTGCACGTAAGAAAAGTATAAAATATAACAAAATAGATATTTGGATGAAAAGGTTTCCCAAGAAAATCCCGAGAAAAATGATATAAAATTTTATATATATATATTTATTTCCCTGTATACGAGAGCCCCAAGAAAAGAAAGGTATCCGAAAATATATATTCCTAAGCAAGGTACGAAACATAACCTGGAACGAGAGGTTATGTAGGCACGTGGGCAGCAGAACACGTGAGCCCCAGAAAGATAAGAACAGGCCAAAAGAGAAACGAGAAAAGAGCGGGCCCTCTCTCGGTCAGCCCATCAGGTCGCAAGATTTTTTCTAGAACACAAGGTAGGGAGAAGCTAACATATTCCCCACAGCACGGCCATCTTGTTTCACTCTCATCGTCGATCTACCCCCACGATAGTCAACGGAATTTTTGGAGAGTTCGCATACAACCGTCGCCGAGTACAGTCACTACTAAGCTGAGTTTATTAAATCATCGTCGCAGAATTTTGAAATCGTTTTGCCTCATCGTTGCTACCTTCGGTCCGCCTGAGAATTTATACGCCGTTTTTATAAATAAATTCGTGAATTCCGTGAGCTTCGTTTGACCCCGCAATAAATTTTCGCTGTGTAGGAAAATATTTCTTTCGTGTCTGGAATTAGCTTCGAGGAAGATTTGTTTTAAATTTTTGCAAACATGGGTGCACGTTGGATTTCGTATCTCCGCAAGCGAGAATTGGAAGCGATTTTAAAGGAGTTCGGGTTATACGCAACGGGAAGCGTCGAGGAAATGAGGAGCCGGTTGGCTGCATTTAATAATAAGGAGGACAACGTCTTGGAGATCGTCGAGCGGCTCCAGGAATGCGATACCGAGATTTTAGCCGCGATCAACGAACGGAAACAGCGATCTCCGAGTCCCCACATCCTGGGCCATAATCAGCTGCAGATTCCAGTACCTGGAATTACCGTGGACGGTGCCGGAGGCACAGAGTCCAGGAGAGACGTTTCGCCTAAGAAACCCGAGATGACAGCAGCCACCCTGGCGGAGAAGCTGCGCAATTGGGGAATAACGTTCGACGGGAACTCGGATCCGATCGCGTTCATCCAGCATCTCGAGGAGCGAGCCACCGCATACGAGGTCAACGTAGAGAAGATGCCGCAAGCCATTCCCGGACTGCTGACGGATACGGCGGAAAACTGGTTTAGGACCAGCCAACTGTTAGGAGAATCGTGGGATAATTTCAAGAAGGCTTTTCTGGATTTCTTTTTGCCGCCGAGGTATTTTCAGCGACTTGAAGACGACATTCGCAACAGGTATCAGTATTTGGTAAATACCGACTGTTGATGCACAGAGCGGGATACAGCCCCGAGCAGGAGTTGGATAGGATTTATGAAAATCTTCAGCAGGATTACCAACTTTTTACTAGGCGACACGAGTTCACGACGCTGGAGCAGTTGACTGTCTTAGCGGTCAATTATGAGGTCACCCGGGATCGGGATGCAGGAAACCATGCCAGGAGGCTGGCCGAGCTGCAGCCACCGAGGAGAACTGACCACGGATCGTATCCTGGAATGCCACAAAGGAACCGCCCAAATGTCGCGCCACCACCTGTACGAGGACCTATACCCGCTGCTGGTATTTCAGGACAAGTTCCCCGGGTGGGAAACTTGTCAGTGGTGCCTAATTTCAGGGAAGCTTGCAGGAACTGTGCAGAATTAGGACACTATGCGAGCGGATGCCGTAGTCGTCGTGTTGTTTTCTGCTGGGGATGTGGTCGCAGAGGAGTCTGGACCCGAGAATGCTGCCAACGAAATAATCCGGGAAACGAGAGGAGTCTTCGCCAACACGGGGAACGACCGGAGACTGCCAGGAGGAATCCCCGGAATTAGGAGAAGTATTACAAGTCCAAGCCAGTAGACTCATCGCGCGGGTGCAGATTGAGGGGCAGGTATTTAGCGCGACGTTAGATACAGGAGCTAGTAGGAGTTTTGTGAGCGAGAGAGTCATTCAACGCGTAGGTACACCTGATAACGTACGGACGGTACGCACCCAAGTTAGCCTGGCTGAGGGCTCACGAAAGGAAGTCACTAGTAGCGAGAGTTCAGCTGGACCAACGTTGGGTCCAAATTACACTATTAGTTTTGCCTTCGATTATGGAAGACGTGCTGTTAGGCATGGACTTTCTCTGCGGCATATCCGCCACCCTGCAATGTGGACGCACTTCTATTCAACTCAGTCCCCCTCTCCTAGCCAATACTAGGAATAACACAGTCCTTTCTCCTCTTTCTGTAAACGAGTCCCCTCCGAAGCCGATTTCTAGCATCGAACCCGCAGCACCAGAACTCTCAGTCATCGAAGCAGAGCAGAACAGAGAAGCAGCCTCGGCCGACAGATCACTAGGACCCCGAGATGAGATAGCAGTAAGGAACAACCCGTTTCGACGAACCCAGGAAACAAGGAAAGAACCAGCTCGAAAGGCACCACAGGCCAACCACGCGAGTCGAGGTGACTCGCCAGGAACCCGCTCTCCAGCCAGACCGGAGAACTTACCCGACGCTGGAGGAGCCATAGCAGTAATCCTGGAGACGGAAGCACAGGAAGGAATTCACACAGATCCCGAAAAGATTTCGGCAGTGCGGCAGCTGAGTCCGCCCACCACATGTAAGGAGCTGAGGAGATGTCTTGGTACCGCGTCGTGGTACAAGAGATTCGTGCCAAACTTTGCCAGCGTGGTCCAACCGATGTCTCTTTTTCTCAAGAAAGGGAAGAAATGGCAATGGCAACAGGAGCAGCAGGATGCATTCGAAGAACTGAAGAGGAAGCTCACGGAGGCGCCCGTCCTCGCGTGCCCCGACTTTAATGAGAAGTTTGTCCTCCAGACAGATGCTAGCGACAAAGGACTAGGAGCCGTTTTAACCCAGACAATCCAGGGGGAAGAGAGAGTCATCGCGTTTGCAAGTCGACGTCTCATAGCCGCGGAGGAGAATTACTCGACCACAGAGAAGGAGTGTCTGGCCATTATATGGGCCATTAGGAAACTCAGGTGCTATTTGGAAGGAAACCGGTTTGACGTGATAACGGACCATCTCGCTTTGAAGTGGCTCAACTCAATCGATAATCCCACGGGACGAATCGCGCGCTGGGCGTTAGAATTGCAGCAGTACCAATTTGACGTCACATATCGGCGCGGAAGTCAGAACGTTGTCGCGGATGCGCTGTCACGACAGCCTTTGGGAGTGATACAGATGATTCAGGAAGACAAACCCACATGCACTTGGTACCAGCGGATGCTGAAACTCGTCCAGGACAAGCCTGGAGAATTTCCGGACTATGTATACGAGAATCAGCAGCTATATCGACATATTGGAGCACGACCCGATGATGAAGACTCGGGACCATGGAAACTGTGCGTGGCCAAGGAACACCGCCAGCGAGTGCTGTCAGAATGCCACGACCAGCCCAAGGCAGAACATCTCGGAATCAGGAAGACTACCACCCGGATCGCCCAGAGGTATTACTGGCCGGGACTCTTCCGTGATGTAGCCAGGTATGTACGCAAGTGTGACACTTGCCAGCGGTTCAAGGTCAGTCAGAGTAAACCAGTGGGCAAAATGTTTACCAGGCAGATCAGTGAGCCTTTCGACACTGTCTGCGCAGATTTCATCGGGCCACTTCCGCGTTCCAAGAGCGGAAACAGTATGCCAATCGCACCATTAAGACTAAGAGAGCAGAAGAGCGACGAGAATTAGCAAGATATTGGAGCTGGTGGCGTTAACGGAGCGTGCGGGCAAGAACGTGTTGGCCAGGATTGGAACACGGATTTGGAGGCAGACGTCGACGGCCAGGTGATTCCGATTGAGTTTAACCTCGGAAAAGCAGCGGTATAGGCTGGATAAATAGAGAAGCAGCGGTATAGGCTGGATAAATATAAAAGCAGCGAGAAGAAAAGCAGACGAAATCAACATATCGTGTGGCCAGTGCTGGAACACGAGCAGCAGTAGCAGATCGAGCTAGAGAAGATCAAGAGGTGGACAAGCAGCGGAGCAGACGAGAGAAGTGCAGAGCGGGTGCAGCAGAGCATCGTCGGTGTGTGCGAGCATAACCTTGTTGGCCAGAACTGAGGCACGTGGTTTTGCAAGCAGGCAAAGCGGACTCCAATTGGAAGCAAAGCAGGTAGCTGTGTACAGACGAAGAAGAAGAGTACGAGCAGAGACGCTACAGAGAGCGGTGAACACGAGAGAGAGCGAGACGGCAAGAGACGCCGCCGAAACAGGGTTGTTTGCAATACAGTTTGTATGTAAAAGAAGTTTGTATGTAATTGTAAACGAAGGGCAACGAAATTCGAGTTAAATCACAAGTTTGTCATCATATTAACTGTAATTTTTTACCAGGTTATATTTGTAAAATGGAGAGAGGCGAGATTTTGGCATTGCGAGTGGAAGAACTGCGACGGAAGTTGTCAGAGCTGCAGTTGAGTACGACCGGGTTGAAAGCTGAATTACAACAACGATTGCTAACTCATTATGGGTTGATGGATGCGGGTGATTCAGAGACTGATAGTGAGCCTGGAGATTTTAGGTCAACATCTTCTACGCCAACCACCCACAATAACAGAGCAGGTAGGCAACATGATCAAGTTGCACAGGGACAGTCTAGATCTTGGTTTACTTTGAAAGATGTAGAAGGCAGCGTTTCTCAGTTTTCAGGCACAAGTTCTCCGAATATTGATCTATGGATAGAAGAATTGGAAGATTGTGCGGCTACTGTAGATTGGAGTCCATTGCAGCAGTTTGTTTATGCAAAACAATTACTTTGCGGAGCAGCAAAAATGTTTGTGCGTAGCCAGAGAGACATTAAGGACTGGGAGAGTTTGAAGTCAGCTTTGTTAAGGGAGTTTGGAGTGCAGGTATCTACAGCCGAGATTCATCGCAGATTGGGAAAACGTCGGCAGCATAAGGGAGAATCTTTACAGGAGTTTCTGTATGCTTTAATGGAGATAGCTAAGCCGGTACGTTTGGAGGATGAAAGTCTGATTGAGTACTTTGTAGAAGGAATCCCAGATGCAAGATCAAATAAATCCATGCTGTATCAGGCTAGGAATCTGAAAGAGTTGAAGTGGCAGATCGAAGCATATCAAAAGGCACGTAGCGCGTCTAAGCCGGAAAACAAGTATGCATTCCAGGGCGGTAAGATTGCGGATGAGGTAGCGAAGGAAAAGACAAAAGATTCGGTTAGGAAATGTTTCCGGTGTGGAGATCCGTCCCACATGAAGAGAGATTGTCCAGTACAGGAGAAATGTTTCAAGTGTGATCAGCCAGGACACCGAGCAGCACAGTGTAGAGCGGAGGCTCAAGTCAAAACAGAAATAACAAACGTGGTTCAAGCAGGGAAAGCAATTCCACAGCAAGTTAGAGAAGAAGTTGATAGTAGTTTGGAAGTGAAATCTGTATTTTGCTCAAACTTTGAATTTAAGGGACTTGTAGATACAGGAGCAGAGCTGTGTTTGATGCGTAGCCGTGTATTTTTGAAGCTGGGCGTAGGCGTTGACAGTTTGATAGGCAGACAAAGAGTTTTGACAGGAATTGGAGAAAGTCAGGTGCTGACTTTCGGTAGCTTCAAAGCGCCAGTTTGTATCGATGGCATTGAAATGTGTATTGAATTCCACGTGATTCCAGACGGGGACATGAAGTTTGATGCAATTTTAGGCCGGACAATTTTGGAAAACGTTGACATGATGGTCACGAAGACAGGAACTGTGTTTTCGGAAAGAGATCAGCGTGTGCGATCTAACGATTCACAGAGAAAGGAAAGTTCATGTTCACAGTTAATGAACGAATTTGGCAGCCTGTGTATATTAACCACAGAAAATCGCAAGTCAGGCTTGGATTTGTGTACTTTAGGGAAGGGTGTTGATGATCAATTGATAGTCGATGATCAAGTGCAGGAATGGCTTAGGGAAAGTATAATTAAACCAAGTATTTCAGAGTTTGATATCCCCAAGGTGAGAAAGAAAATCACAAGAATTGATGAGAGCTATGTAGGGTTTATCTTCGTGAATGCGAAAGCTGGTCGACAGGAGTTGAATAAAAAGAAGAAGGTGAATGAAAGGGAAAAGAAGAGGAAGAAAGAGGAGCAGAAGGCCAGTGCGATAAAGAAGAGGCGATCAAAGCCGATTGAGAAAGAGGCTAAAAGGAAGACAGAAGCTAGAGAGAAAATGCAAGATAGAAAGGCATTTGACTCCAAAAGAAAGGCAGAAAGGAAGTTTGCAGTCAATGATTTGGTAGCTATAAAACGGACACAGTACGGAACCGGCTTGAAGTTAAAAGGAAAGTACTTAGGGCCATATAAAATAGTCAAGATCAACAGTCATGGGCGTTATGAAGTCGAAAGAGTAGGACATGGAGAAGGACCATATAGGACTAAGACAGTGGCAGAGTTTATGAAACCTGTGGGAGTCGAATCAGGATGGCAACCCCAATATGAGCTATCGCAATTATTTGGCAACAAACCATCATAGCGAAGTCCAGATCCTGGCAAATTGTGTATTTTCGATAAAATATCGCAAAGAATTCCTGTTTGGGATTTTGGACAAGCTACGGTCACATTGAATCTTCATACTTCCGTTCTCTTTTCTGGAAGGCGTGATCGAGTGCAGTTTAACTTTTTGCATCGTCCCCAAATATTAATCCACGTGCATCGTGTCGATCGGAAGAGTGTTTTTCAAGGCAAATATTGCCAATTAATAGCTTAAACTGTGCTTTAAATATAAGTGGTAAGCTTTTTAGTGCGTTCGATCGCCAGTGGCTAAAAATTGATTCTCAGTATAGCGTCTGCGGCCGTCCCACGTTTTCTGGAGAAACCTGTTTTGTCACGTGCAGTGGAATTTTTCCGTGCTTCTTCGACTGCAGTAAGATTCACATCTGCGTGCAACTGGAGCACCCACCGCGTGCAGCGTAAGGCTGCGCTTGCCCCTTCGCCGCTACAAGCGAGGAGCGGATCGCTGTGCGCCTTTTTTTTTCTTCGGTTCGGCGCACACATACATGCATTAACGTGCCGTTGCCGCCACACGCACACATACATGCATTAACGTGCCGCTGCCGCCACACGCACACATACATGCATTAACGTGCCGCTGCCGCCACGCGCACATACACATACATTGGTGTGCCGCTGCCGCCACACACACACACATAGATTTGCGTTTCTGCGACAACATTGGATTGGTGTGCGTTTATCATCTCACGGATAGGATCCGTGTGCCGTCTTCTTCTTCTTCTTAAATGCGCATATCAAGAATCAGTGTGCGCGACCCATTTGAGAAGCTACTGGTTGTGACGCCGCATCCGCTGCGCACTTGAAGCAGTCCAACACGAATAATCGTGTCCAAACTTGAGTATCTTTAGAATAGTTTTGCATTTATGTGTTAATTTTGCTTAAGAATATGTACTTATAAATCTTTACGATCCTAATTTAGCGTACTTTGTGGATGATCTGAGAATTATATATATGATTTTCCCAACTTAAATTAATACCCACAGCTACTCATCAACAGTCATCAGGCCTGCTGACATCGTTGGAAAGTGCGTAAGTACGGCATAGCCGTAAAAACCTAGTAAGATCTGAACATACACATGTAATATATAAAGTCAGAGATTCCTAAATAGTGTGTTAAATAGAAACGTAAAGTAAATCGCAACGTAAAGTAAGACGTAAAGTAAGACGTAAAGTAAAACAAATAGTAATGTAAAACAGATATCAATATCTTTATTCCTATCTTAATTATCTTTATTTGCGTTTGCAGTAAAAGAACACAAATTACTCAATAAGAAGTTTTCTAACGTAAAGATCTAAATCTTTAGGTTTAAGGATAGGTTTAGAAAATGTATCGGAATACTATCTTTATCTTTGATTATATGGTATCGAATATGAATTAATCTGATGTCTTTTTGGGCACCAAAGGGTATGTAAAGCAGCGGTTGTAAAAGGGTGGACTCCGAATGGATTTCACAGGTAGGGTGGGTATAGAAAGAGGCCAATAACATCTGGTCCTCATCTTCAATAGGTACACTTCCTTGTCTGATTCTTAACCGTTTGGTTATCGTATTGCAGCTATCGTATCTCTGTCTACAGCATTGTAGCTGTGACACTCTTGTTCATCTTAACACAAAACCCACGCCCATTTTCCCTGAGCATGCCGGTCAAAAAAGTAGACAGAGTGTGTTGAGGTGGACAACGCTCATTGAGTGTGTTCGTTACAGTTACAATTGGCGCCCAACTTTAAGGCCAGCCCGATGCCTGATTAGGCATCTGTCGTTTGACAGCCGAGCTTCCCGTTAATAAACAATCCATCCACTGTTAGTTTCAGTCAGGTGTTTCAAATTCCATCCTGGAATTGATGGTCTCTGGAGAGGTTCGGAGCCATACCGGAGGATTTGTTATGCTTTTATATGTTTTTTCTATCAGTTCGGTAATAATCGAACATTATAGTAAAAAAAACATTCCAATTTGAGTAATTGATTCTTAGGATTTATAGTTCTGATTTAAAGTCGGTTCTATACCAGGATTTCAGTATTCAAACATTACCTTCTTATCATTTAGAATTGAGATTTCTCAAGCTGGATAGATTCGGCTAGTTACTCTTCTAATTGGTAAGACTTCATAAATAAATTTATTTATTTTACAACTCTGTATTCACTTACCGTATATGTACCGTACCTATTGAACTATACAACCTACTGCTTTACTACCCTGGGTAAGACCCGTATTTACCTTTTTGTCGCTTACCTTTGATCGTTGGATCTCACAGTTTCTCTTACCTTTGATCGTTGGATCTGACAGTTTCTCTTACCTTTGATCGTTGGATCTCACAGTTTCTCTTACCTTTGATCGTTGGATCTCACAGTTTCTTGCCTACCTTTGATCGTTTGATCTTATCGCTTATCTTTCTTGTTCTAAAAAACGAACGATTGTCTTTATATAATACACACTAGTGTGTACTTTTAAACACCAAAAATGATGATGCGTAGGGAATGCCATCGTCACGAAGAATTCCTTCGTAACACTCGGACAAAGCCATTCCAACGTCCGAACACCAGCGAGCGTTTTGTTAACGCAATTCTTCACGAAGAGGATTCCGAAGATCCATCTGAAGAAGAACTTGATGTCGATAACGAAATTTCTGTTGTTAAGTGCTGGAACTGTGAAGAATCAGGCCACGGTTACCAGAATTGCCTTAAAACTCGCCGTATTTTTTGTTATGGTTGCGGAACACCGGAGGTGTATAAGCCCAACTGCGCAAAATGTAATTCGGTATCGGAAAACTCCCAAAAGGACACTCGTTATGCTAAGAAAACGAATGTCTGCCATTAGCCTCGAAAATACAAACTGAACCAGATTCTGTGGCAAATGATGTTCATTCCATTTTGCTTTCAACCCAACCGGACGTATCATTAACCCAAACTTTCAACCCATATCATTTACGATTGTCGGAGTATACAAATCGTTAATTCTATTAAGCAAACAGTCTCGATCAACGAGATCAACCTTGAACCTGAAGAAGACTCTACTCGCGTACAATTGTCGGGGTCACAAAAATCGAAATTGCAGAAGATAATAGACTTCTTCCCATCGTTCGAGAATGAGGGTTTAGGTTTAATTAACCTGATAGAACACAATATCGACACATCCAATGCTAAACCAATCAAGCAACGATTTCATGACAAGGACATTTGGTAATTGCTTTTGACTCCTTTTTCAGTTTTTATTGTTAGTCACAGGGACTAAAAATCAAATCTGTGGTTGTGGGTGTCGAGTCAGGATGGCAACCCCAATATGGCTATCGCAATTATTTGGCAACGAACCATCCTAGCGAAGTCCAGATTCTGGCAAATTGTGTATTTTCGATAAAATATCGCAAAGAATTCCTGTTTGGGATTTTGGATAAGCTACGGTCACATTGGATCTTCATACTTCCGTTCTCTTTTCTGGAAGGCGTGATCGAGTGCAGTTTAACTTTTTGCATCGTCCCCAAATATTAATCCACGTGCATCGTGTCGATCGGAAGAGTGTTTTTCAAGGCAAATATTGCCAATTAATAGCTTAAACTGTGCTTTAAATATAAGTGGTGTGACGTGGTTTCTATAGCCGGGGTAAGATCTCAGTCGCGGCCAAGGAACCTACACAAGAAATTTGTATAGAAGCGATGGGACCTGTAGCTAGGAATTATGTACGTGGGAGCGGAGAGACCGCCAGAAGTACTGAGGCATAATCCTCTACCGTTTATCGTGACTTGTTATCTGGGTGCTGGCCCGTTCTCGACTTGCGGCCACGCTGCTGAGCGGCCGACAGTCGGTTGTGTAACACAAGGACGTCTCTGCTGTTAACACGTGGCGATCGCCTGGCTTGGCGATCGACGACCCGGACCACGTAGCACGTTCTGGTAGCTCTGGGGACGTTGACTGATCTGGCAACCCTAGTGGATTCGGTTGATCTGGCAACCCTGGCGACTTTTGGTTGATCTGGCAACCCTGGTTAATTCAATCGATCTGGCAACCCTGGTGATTTTTGGTTGATCTGGCAACCCTGGTCAATTCTATCGATCTGGCAACCCTGGTGATTTTTGGTTGATCTGGCAACCCTGGTCAATTCTATCGATCTGGCAACCCTGGTGACTTTCGGTTGATCTGGCAACTCTGGTGACTTTTGGTGGATCTGGCAATCCTGTCAGCGATCGCCCTGCCAACCTTGATCGGCCTATCTGGCAACCCTGTAGGAAGCTCGTGGGACGAGGGGCGGGGAAGTCAAGGGGGAATCCTCGGGACACTGGGGGCTTCTCGGGCCGCCGCCTCCGGCTAGTCACGAAGGCTCCGGGATTCCGACTACTCCGGGTGCATGCGGAGGCTACTGGGGGTTAACGGGCAGGCCAAGGGCGCAGCGGCGAGAACTCGGCTGTTCCGGTGCGGATGCGAGACCAAGCGCAGGGGAAGCAGTCGGGCCACGCAGCGTACGCTGGCAGAGGATCGGGATCAGTGGATAGGCCAAGGGCACAGCGGCGTGAACTCGTCTGTTCCGGTGCGGATGCGAAACCAAACGCAGAGGAGCCAGTCGGGCCACGCAGTGTGCTCTGGCAGAGGATCGGGGGGGAGGGGGAAGCAGAGGTGCAGACGTGGAGGGTTTGGGCGGGTGCGAAACCACCTGCACAAAGTTCCCGGCGCACTCCTCTAAGCTAGCATGCAAAGGGGATGGGGGCCAAGGAAAAAGGCACTACGATCACTATATTATGGTCTTTATTTATCCAAAACAATAACTTGCCCGTGGCTGCGGCCAGCGGGGAGGGGAAACAGTGGCTTACGTGGTCTAACGCTGCAGCGGGAAGAGGCTGTCGCCGCTGGGGTCGCCGTTTGTAGTTGAGGTGCAACGGGAAAACGCTTTCGCCGTTGGTAAATGCTCGCGCACTCGCGCGTCTCTCGCGATCGTCTGGTCTGGCGGGATACTCTCGCCGCCGGTACTTGCGCTACGCACTCGCGTGTCTCTGTGAGCCTTTTTTGGTCGTCGATGCCGCGTGTTGTAAAAAAATCGTTCCGCTGTTCGCTCGCGCACGTCTACCTTACTCGAAAACCGGAAACCAAAAGCCACGATCTCCGGTCTAGAGGTCGCACCTCGTCGATCGTTCCTTTTATCGATATATCGTATCGGGCTATCGGGGTCTTGGGTTGCCACCTGGGCACTCTAGCGTACCGATATGGATGAACTTAACAGATGGGGGATGGACTTCGGGTCCCTTAATACGATAGTTATGATCAAACAGATGGTGGATGGACTTCGTGTCCCTTAAGATAACAGATGGGGGATGGACTTCGTGTCCCTAAGGCTATTGTTAATTCTAAACTTAATATTTAATGCGTATTATTTACAAAGAAGTATAAGAAAGATGATTATTATTATTTACAGTGAAATATATATATGGAAATTTGTAAGATCCTCGGCGAGGATCATTACAGTGGTAAGCTTTTTAGTGCGTTCGATCGCCAGTGGCTAAAAATTGATTCTCAGTATAGCGTCTGCGGCCGTCCCACGTTTTCTGGAGAAAATTCCTATTGGCCGCATCGCTTAAGCGGTTTGCCCCCAGTTTTGATCACGTGCAGTGGAATTTTTCCGTGCTTCTTCGACTGCACTAAGATTCACATCTGCGTGCAACTGGAGCACCCACCGCGTGCAGCGTAAGGCTGCGCTTGCCCCTTCGCCGCTACAAGCGAGGAGCGGATCGCTGTGCGCCTTTTTTCTTCGGTTCGGCGCACACATACATGCATTAACGTGCCGTTGCCGCCACACGCACACATACATGCATTAACGTGCCGCTGCCGCCACACGCACACATACATGCATTAACGTGCCGCTGCCGCCACGCGCACATACACATACATTGGTGTGCCGCTGCCGCCACACACACACACATAGATTTGCGTTTCTGCGACAACATCGGAGTGGTGTGCGTTTTTTCATCTCACGGATAGGATCCGTGTGCCGTCTCCTTCTTCTTCTTAAGTGCGCATATCAAGAATAAGTGTGCGCGACCCATTTGAGAAGCCACTGGTTGTGACGCCGCATCCGCTGCGCACTTGAAGCAGTCCAACACGAATAATCGTGTCCAAACTTGAGTTTCTTTAGAATAGTTTTGCATTTATGTGTTAATTTTGCTTAAGAATATGTACTCATAAACCTTTACGATCCTAATTTAGCGTACTTTGTGGATGATCTGAGAATTATATATATGATTTTCCCAACTTAAATTAATACCCACAGCTACTCATCAACAGTCATCAGGCCTGCTGACATCGTTGGAAAGTGCGTAAGTACGGCATAGCCGTAATAAAAACCTAGTAAGATCTGAACATACACATATAATATATAATATATAAAGTCAGAGATTCCTAAATAGTGTGTTAAATAGAAACGTAAAGTAAATCGTAACGTAAAGTAAGACTTAAAGTAAGGCGTAAAGTAAAACAAATAGTAATGTAAAACAGATATCAATATCTTTATTCCTATCTTAATTATCTTTATTTGCGTTTGCGGTAAAAAGAACAAAAATTACTCAATAAGAAGTTTTCTAACGTAAAGATCTAAATCTTTAGGTTTAAGGATAGGTTTAGAAAATGTATCGGAATACTATCTTTATCTTTGATTATATGGTATCGAATATGAATTAATCTGATGTCTTTTTGGGCACCAAAGGGTATGTAAAGCAGCGGTTGTAAAAGGGTGGACTCCGAATGGATTTCACAGGTAGGGTGGGTATAGAAAGAGGCCAATAACATCTGGTCCTCATCTTCAATAGGTACACTTCCTTGTCTGATTCTTAACCGTTTGGTTATCGTATTGCAGCTATCGTATCTCTGTCTACAGCATTGTAGCTGTGACACTCTTGTTCATCTTAACACAAAACCCACGCCCATTTTCCCTGAGCATGCTGGTCAAAAAAGTAGACAGAGTGTGTTGAGGTGGACAACGCTCATTGAGTGTGTTCGTTACAGTTACAAACTTTATTGTAAAGAGGACACTGCATGTATATGTATGTCGTTAAACGTTCTCTCATCGCGATCTCAAGTCGAGTTGGGAGGCTGGAAGCTAGTTGGGAGCCTGGAAGCTAGGGAGCTTGGGAGCTTGGGAACTTGGGAGTAAGAAACCTCAGCTTGTGTGTCGCTTGGGGCAACTTATGTATGTATGTACAGACAATTATTGTACCAGCTTGATTTCATTATTTATACAAAATGCATTCACATACGTACATACGCCATTATCTGAACTGATCTTAATACTCTTGATAACCATCAGACCCATCCTCGAAACTATGAAATTATAAGGAACAGAACGGATAGACTCCCTATACTCTCTCCGTTTCGCCTATGCACTTGCTCTCGATTATTTTCTTATGATTTTTTGATTTGCGTCATATATATTTTTCACAAAAGTACGACCCATGCGAGTTATTCCTTTACCCCTCTTCCTGTAGTCGTCGTCGTAGTAGTCACCTCCCGGGTTCATTGTCCTTTTCGCTGTACTTCCGCTTCCGTTTACGGGAACTGCAATGAAAGCGCTGTCTGTGAAAACCGTTCCCATCACCTCACTTGGCAACTTACAATGAAAAGTGGTGCTGAGAAGAGTACCTCTAGGGTTGCAATAATAGTAAATAACGTGAAAATAATAAGGCACAGGCGGTCGACGACCATGGCTGCAAACTTCCAATCTCGTGTGATGTCGCCCGTCTCGTCCTCCTTTTTAAGCTGAAAACGAGCGCAAAAATGAAGAGCAAACGCAAAGTTTTTTATGTAATTTCCAGTCGAGTGGCTGCCACAAAGAAGGTACATGGACAAATACGCGTCCCTCTTCAGCAGAGAGAAAGCTACACACAAGTTGCAGTTGATCCTTTGTCCTTTCCCTTTGTCTGGCATTAAGCGGCGTTTACTGTCGCGTGATTTTATGTCATAGATTATCTGTGGGTTGCACGCTCCTCCAGCCAAGCATTCAATTTTAAGTGCAATTTCGGTTTTTGGCCAAGTAGCCAAGTGGGAGGACAGGAGCTGGGAACCTTCGATGATTCAGACACAAGTCTTTGACCGCCCTTTCGGTCCATTGTCTCGACGGCCTCTCCGGGCTCTGACTCCTGGTGTCGGACAGATTCAAATGGGAGAAGTACTCGCACTACGTACCGGGTAGCCGCATCGATTTTTAGCTGTAAAATCAAAGTAAATCCATTTATCAACTTCAGCTGCAAACATTTTTCGTGCAGATAAGAATTGACTTTGATAAAATGTAGCTTCTGCTGCTCTGCTGTCCTGGCCAAAGCCACTTTGCCTGTTTGCATCTATGTGCCTCTCCGGGCCCCGGCAACTAATCAAAAATCCGGGGAAATTGGCTTGCAGCGGGATGCCCGGCCAATTAAACCATGAACCTCAAAAGAAACCGCAGCCGATGTGGCAGCAACTTCAAAACTAGACAAAACTTTTGGTTCTGCCTTTGGCCATAATGCCCGTAGATCTCCACCCCTTCGAGCAGCGAGCTGAGAGTCTCGAGTCTCAAAGCTCGAGCCTGGAACTGAATTGCTAACGAGCCATAAATGTTGCCCACTTCGCGTGTGTGTGTACAGGGCGAGAAAAACAATGCCATAACTAGATATATCTCCAGACTGCCATCAAGATTTATTTGTTTTCTTTAAACCCTATTCCTTGAGTATTGTAATCCTTGAGGATTATATTTTTAAAATAAGATTTTTCTATGCCTGCATTTATCTGTAATATTTAAAGATACAATCCTTATTATTACCTCATTTAAAACTAAATAAACCTCAAGCACTCTTCCTTTATACATATAACAATTCAATCGATTAGAATTTCTCGCTGTGCACATATGTGGCTTATTTGTAATGATTAAGTGGCGCTGCGGGTCTAAGGAGAACGATACTGGGGGAATGTGTGAAGTTTATGCCCCCAAGGAATCGTTTACACTCGCCTACTTAGCGGGGATTATGGATTGTCCGAGCGGGTGGGACAGCAAGTGAGGTACAAAGGCCAAACAGACCTAAATAAGTAAACACATGTCCATATTGAAAACAAATTTCGCTTGCTCGTCTTTAGCAACCCCGTATGCTCTATACTCTGTGCTCCGTCCTCTGTCCTCCGTCCATTTCCGCTTTGTCAGCTGGGGGATCAATTAGAACTTCCCCCAGCGACAGAGAGGAGGGGCATAATAAATGTTTATTCAATATAGAAAGAGAACGGATCCCACACTGGCACTTCACTTTACTGCCAGCTATCGTTTTGTAATCTTCTCAGACGCATCACGTATACGCCATGTGGGTGCTAGACGGGAATTTGAAGTTCAATCAAAACGGGGTGTTGCGATAAAAAAGAAGAGAAACTTGAAAGCAATTTCTAAAACATGATATCCCCACGCACACGCACACGTACAAACAACAAATTATACACTCTCCTTTACACCCGCCATCCACAAATATGCTAAAACCAAATTTTTTTTCTTTTTTTTTTTTTTTTTTTCCCCCCCCAAATTGTAAAACTAACCCCCTATTAAAAAAAATTCTCCCCCCCCCAGTCCATACGGCCAGAGTCTCCTTCAGCGACATTCCCTATCTCTCTCTCACTCTCTCTCTCCTCCAACCCTCTTTGTTCGGTAATCATTTCCACAGCCACCAATCGCCGCCATCGACTTATCTAATCTGTTTTGGTGGTTTTGCTGGCTTGATAAGTGCTCAGGGGGGTTCCGGGGACGACAGGTGTATGGGTGTATAAGATGTATGGGTCTGTGTGGATGTGGGGGTGTATCATATCTCCCCTCTGGTCCTGACAAGGTGAGGGTGACTTCAATTAACATTCGTGCACGTAATCGCAATGCAAATGGATTCGGGCTTTGTTTAATAAAATGTGATATTTATGGAGTTTGCTGCTCCTCTTGGAAGCGCCCTTTCCCCTCACCCGAAATTAATGGCGACCGAGCTAGCTCTTTATTAATTCGCCTCCGTGGGTGTCCGTCCCATGGGCTGTAGTTAACAATGTAGCCAGAGAGCCGATACGAGTATCAATTTTGGAATGAGACTGTGCTTGGGCACAGGGGCATGAATATCACGCATACGCCATGTGGCGACGTCCTCGAGAAATTAGTGATTTTGATTAAAAGCCTGTTGCACTGCACTGGGCTATTCGCTGCTCTACATCCTACCTGTTTGAAGTCGTGGGGGTCGGGAGGGAGGTGAAGCTTTCGAGTGCATCCTTGCTAATCCTCCGAAACTGTCAGCGGCGGAGGTGATGCGTGATCCTATTAGCAAACGCTTGGCGTCGCCTTTTGAGTCTCGAGTCTTCTTATTATTTGCACACTTGTGCCAGCAGCATGGATTATTTAAGAATGCGTGCAGTAATTCCGACATGAAATTTGAATATTTTTACGCCTCGCGACTTACGCAAATCTTTGCATATTTCCACACACAAAAAACACAGGCACACACTTTTCTTGAATACTCGAGATAGAAAAGGCACGGCCAGGCGCACATTTACATTTGTTGCTGCCCCACGGTATATACAGCTTTATTAATATTATTAATACGATTCCCGCGCTTTTGTGCACTTTTTATTGAATTAAAATTCAAATGAAATGTGACGGCGGTGCGCCCGTTATTTCCTTTCGAACGGAACCGCGCACAGGAACTGAACAGGGATCTCGGGCGGATACGGGGTCTCTATGGAGGAGTCCGCGCCGTGTACGTTCGCTGGCCCGGCTGGCGGCGCAATGAGAGCTCCGGAAACTGAAAGCGGAAAACAGAAGCAGCAGCACCACGGCCAGAAGCTGAAGCTGAAGCCGAGAGCCCATCGGCGCAGCTTCTCCGCTTTTCATTCATGAGTATGGTCTTCGTTGTGGTCGTCGTCGTGCGTGCATCGTTGGCTGAGCTTCCCGAAAAGCTCTCTTCGCACGGAAGCTGGACAACCAGTTGCACGGCCCCAGCGAGGAGCGCCAGGAGTCGCTGGGCATCCTGGCCAGAGTTACCAGAGTCGGCTGTTGCCAGGCCCGCAGCGACAACATAAATTAATTACATAAATCAATGCTCCTCCAATGCCCGTTTTACGGTTGATCATCTGACACATTGACAAATCGACGGAGATATGGGGGTGTGAGCTGAAGGAGTGCTAAGTCCAAAGTTCGATATTTGAGGTCATGGGCTTGGACTCCCTCCCGCTTCGGGTCTTGGTTCATTTGTCGAAGTTGATTAATGCATGTATCGCTCCTTTATCGCTTTTGTTGTCCTTGCCTTGATTTAAACTTGTCTACCACATATGTCGTTCCCGGGCAGCTGGATCCTGGACGGAGAGAGGGCATAAGCATCCTTGGCAACTTTCTTTGTTGACAAAAAGGTGCACTGACATCCCAGCCGAACCGAATCGAACAACACAACTAATTCGGCACCATTATTCACATGCCACAGAAATTAGATTAAACTTGGCCAGCAGATTATGCGGTTGAGCCCGGTCCATTGGGTTTTCCTCTCCACCCCACCATTGTGCCAAGATGGGGCTAAAGTTTTCCTCGAACATCTGTGCATGTCTACGATTATTGCCTTTCCCATTATTACACTAATGAAAGAGGAACAGAATATGTACAAGAATGTTAAATAATATGCTAAAAATAAACTCCAAGAAATCTTAGACTTTTGTCGTATTTATAAACAAAAATTAAAACAAAGGGAAATTAATATAATAACAATATAACAATTAAGGACAAAATATTTAAATAAAATATTATAAGCTTGCTGTAGAGTGCTCTTTAAGTGTATTGTATTTTTTTATCTAAAGAATATTTATTCATAAAAATTGATTAAGAAAAAGTTCAAACTCCCCATTTCCTTCCTTCTGGGTACCTTTCTTCTGGTGTACGCCTCCCCCACTTGGAAGGAAGAGCAAATAGTAAGGACAGTTCATTGTTTGAGCCCAAAGGTCAATAGTTCGAGTCGCGAGTTCACTCACCAAACAAGATGGCAAAGGCCAACAAGTGGCATCGCAACGCGGAGATTGTCAGGCTGGCGCGACGTTTCCATTGCAATCCGGCGGCACTGACAGCTGCATACATTTTAATCCCGATTCCCGAAACCAGAATTTCCAAACCCTGGCCGAAAAGTACTACATGTAATCGGTATGTGTTCGCGTGTCTGTCAGCCTGTCTCTCTCGCTGATGCAATGACTTTCGCATTCACAATTTCCGTAATTTGTTATTCGGACACGTTGCGAATCGATTATCCGCTTAGCGTGTTCCCTCCAATCGAGCAAATATGCTGATTGACTTTTGAATCAAAGGCTTGTGTGTACTCTCTCGCCTCCCAATCAGCAATGACAGCCCCCATTCTGGTTCAGATCCATTCCATTCTTTGTGCTCGGATGATGGGTGAAATGCAAAGCAAATAAAATGAAACGCGGGAGGATATGGGCCCTTGTGTTGGCTTTC
>JAEIGO010000832.1:0-19215 GCA_018903765.1 Drosophila aff. chauvacae BK-2020 | reverse complement strand
AACAATACATACTAATAACTAAAAAAATACTAGATTCCAGCAGTCGGTCTGTAGAGTTAATACTAAATGGAATAAATGGGATAGAAAAATATAATAGTTGTAGGGATTGCGACGCTGGGCGTTGCACCTCCCCCCTCAGTTACCAGCTCAGGCCTTCGTGGTGCTGGTGGAAACTTGGCCGGCTGCGTTTATCTTTACAAAGTACCGGATTCCGTCCACCGCCAACTTGAAATTCACCCGCTTCCTTGGTGGCCGGTTTTAAAGTTTTCGTGTCGTCTCGTCCTGCACTTCCCCTTCGGTATGCCTCCGTGTTCGATGGTGTTGCCGTTGCAAGATGGTCTTCCTTGTCCGTGTCGATCTCAATATGTCCTCCTGTTCGCGTTCCCAGTCTATGATCTTCTGTGATGTTGTCCACGGGATTTGTTCCGTCTGGTCGTCCCATATTCCTGCTCGTTTTGTTTCTTGTTTTGAGCTGTTGGGCGGGGCTTCCTTCTTCGTGTTCAGTAGTCGTTCCGTGTTCGCATCTTGTGTTTTCTCCGTTGTTGTGCTTCGTTTCGGTTTCGGGTTCCATCCTCTAGGATCTGTTGGGGTCGTGTCATGTGTTGGTGTTGGTTTAGCCGTTATCCTTGTTCTTTCCTTGGTCGTTATTTCCGTTGGTATCCTTTCCTTGTCCTACGCCGTTGCCGTAGTCGTCTCCTTCATTGGTGTCTTTTTTCTTGTCCTTTGCCCGTTGCCGTGGTCGTCTCCTTCATCGGTGTCTTTTCCTTGTCCTTTGCCGTTGCCGTGGTCGTCTCCTTCGTTGGTGTCTTCTTCGTAATTATCGTTGCCAGTACCGTTCTGTTCAGTGTTGTCGGGTGTGCGCTATCCTTCTCTTTGTCCTGGGGTCTTGTCCTGCGTCTTCGTCTGGTTGCTGAGTTGGTTGTTGTGGCTTTTGGTTTCCTCCCGTTGCTCGCTTTGGTGCCTGTCGTGCCACGGGGGTCGCCATCGTCCCTCTGCGTCTCTGCTGCATCGGTCCTGCCGTAACTGTCTCCGCCTTCCGTTTCTGGCCGTATAGCTCCGTTAGCCGTCTCCGAAAGGCCTCGCATGTCTTCTGAAATTTGTCCATCCTCCGTTGTGTTCAGTTGGGTTGTAATTGCTTCGTTAGGATGCTGAGTACTACTTTGTCCCTCTCCTCCTACGTAATATTTCATGTGGTTTACGTAAACCCTTTGCACCTTCCCCGACTCAACGTGTCCAACAACCTGCAATGACCGGAGATATCAACTCTACCACCCTGAACGGGCCCTCGAACTTTGGTGCGAGCTTAGCCGAAAATTTATCGCACGCCTTTGCCGTACCCAGACTACATCCCCCTTCTTCGGTTTCCACTCGCGTTTCCGAAGGTTGTATGTTCGTGCTTGCTCCTGTGCCTCTCTTTCCATATTCAGTCGCGCCAACTCACGTCTCTTTGATCCTTGTTATCCTTTCCTTCGGGGTTTCTTCTTTATGGCTGATCCCGTTGTTGTCTCGTCGAATTGGTTTCCCGCCAGAATTGGCTCCCTACCCCACTTTACCATCTGCGCTTTGAACTTGTGGCTCGTGAATTGAGAACTTGTCAATGAATACCAGCAACATGATTTCCATGGCTTGATCTTGGTAATGGTACGACGAAGTCCACGCAGATCGTTTCTCCAGGTGCATCCGCTACATTCGTCAGCATTTTTCCTGCTGCTTGTCTTTGTGATACCTTGTACTGTTGGCAGGTTGTGCATCTGCTTGATTTCTCTGTGCATTCCTGGCCAATAGTACCGGTTAGCTATCCGATGTTTTGTCCTTCGGACTCCTAGGTGCCCCGCCGTGGTTGTTGCATGACTCTCTTCCAGCACTCGTGCTCTTTGATATCTGCTTACACATAGTTTCCACGGTTGTGCGTCTTCGTCGGCCGCCCACGACGGTACGTGTCTATATAATCTGCCTCCTTCGAAGCAGTAGTCTGGCAGACGGCTTGGTCCTTCCGGATGTCCAATATTTTCTCTCGGATCCATTTGTCTTCTTCGATGTCCATACTCTGGTCTTTTTCGTGGGGTTGTCTTGAGAGAGCGTCCGCCACTACGTTCAGCATGCCTCTTCGGTATCGGATTTCCAAGGAATAGGGTTGCAATGCCAATGCCCATCGTGCCACCCGCCCCGATGGGCTTTCGATGGAATTAAGCCATTTTAAGTCAAGGTGGTCTGTGATAACTACGAAGTGATAGCCTTCCAGTTACATCCCCATCTTGTGAATTCCCCAGTGTATGGCGAGGCACTCTTTCTCGGTTGCGGAGTAGTTTTGTTCTCTTTTCCGATGCGTTCGGCTTGCGTACGAGATTACGTGCTCTCCTTCCTCGTCTTCCTGCGTTAGTACGGCTCCTAGTCCGCAATCGCTTGCGTCAGTTTGGAGTATGAATGTCTTTGTGAAGTCCGGGCAGGTGAGCACTGGTGCTTCAGTTAGTGCCCTCTTCAGTTCTTCGACTGCGTTTTCATGTTCGTCCGTCCAGTGGAACTTCGAGTTTTTTTATCAACTCGACTAGCGGTTTCGCGATCTCCGATATGGATATGGTCCATTCGTGGAACTGGGTACGCGTCTCGTTCCGAGTGTGTGTTTAGCTGTCTGTAGTCTATACATAGCTGGTAGTCTATACATCCACTGGTTGTTCTTCTTCCTTACGAGCACTATTGGTGAGCTGTATGCCGAGTGCGAGGGTTCTATCAGGTCTTGTCCCATCAGCTGCTCGACCTTTTCGTGCATTATTTTCTGCTTGCCGGGTTTTTTGGGTAATACCGCTGTTTTATGGGTCGGTCGTGCTTCATGTAGATTCTATGTTTTGCTATGTGGCTTGTCCCTATTATTCTTTCCATTAGGGCTAGTTCCCTGTCCAGAAACTCCTTGATTTCTGTGTCCGTGGGTTCGTGCTGCTGCACTTCTTAGTTCCTGCTGTTTCCCTTGACTTGCTCAGCAAGATCTTGCTATCGAGAGCTAGACCTTGGCCCGGTTCTAGTACTACTGATTAGTTACTAACTACTGTTCAAAAACTTACCCAGATGTGTTCGGCTCGACTGCTCCGAAAAAGTGAACTTGCCCTCCGCTATCAGCGGTGCCCCCCAATTCGATACTTGATTATTCAGTAAATAACTAATAAATAATAAGTAAATAATGGGACTTCATTTTGGTATTTTTCGTGTTGCTAATAATAAACAATAATATCGATTCATGTTTCCGATGCTTAGTAATGCTAATAACAATACATACTAATAACTAATAAATACTAGATTCCAGCAGTCGGTCTGTAGAGTTAATACTAAATGGAATAAATGGGATAGAAAAATATAATAGTTGTAGGGATTGCGACGCTGGGCGTTGCACCTCCCCCTCAGTTACCAGCTCAGGCCTTCGTGGTGCTGGTGGAAACTTGGCCGGCTGCGTTTATCTTTACAAAGTACCGGATTCCGTCCACCGCCAACTTGAAATTCACCCGCTTCCTTGGTGGCCGGTTTTAAAGTTTTCGTGTCGTCTCGTCCTGCACTTCCTTCGGTATGCCTCCCGTGTTCGATGGTGTTGCCGTTGCAAGATGGTCTTCCTTGTCCGTGTCGATCTCCAATATGTCCTCCTGTTCGCGTTCCCAGTCTATGATCTTCTGTGATGTTGTCCACGGGATTTGTTCCGTCTGGTCGTCCCATATTCCTGCTCGTTTTGTTTCTTGTTTTGAGCTGTTGGGCGGGGCTTCCTTCTTCGTGTTCAGTAGTCGTTCCGTGTTCGCATCTTGTGTTTTCTCCGTTGTTGTGCTTCGTTTCGGTTTCGGGTTCCATCCTCTAGGATCTGTTGGGGTCGTGTCATGTGTTGGTGTTGGTTTAGCCGTTATCCTTGTTCTTTCCTTGGTCGTTATTTCCGTTGGTATCCTTTCCTTGTCCTACGCCGTTGCCGTAGTCGTCTCCTTCATTGGTGTCTTTTTCTTGTCCTTTGCCGTTGCCGTGGTCGTCTCCTTCATCGGTGTCTTTTCCTTGTCCTTTGCCGTTGCCGTGGTCGTCTCCTTCGTTGGTGTCTTCTTCGTAATTATCGTTGCCAGTACCGTTCTGTTCAGTGTTGTCGGGGTGTGCGCTATCCTTCTCTTTGTCCTGGGGTCTTGTCCTGCGTCTTCGTCTGGTTGCTGAGTTGGTTGTTGTGGCTTTTGGTTTCCTCCCGTTGCTCGCTTTGGTGCCTGTCGTGCCACGGGGGTCGCCATCGTCCCTCTGCGTCTCTGCTGCATCGGTCCTGCCGTAACTGTCTCCGCCTTCCGTTTCTGGCCGTATAGCTCCGTTAGCCGTCTCCGAAAGGCCTCGCATGTCTTCTGAAATTTGTCCATCCTCCGTTGTGTTCAGTTGGGTTGTAATTGCTTCGTTAGGATGCTGAGTACTACTTTGTCCCTCTCCTCCTACGTAATATTTCATGTGGTTTACGTAAACCCTTTGCACCTTCCCCGACTCAACGTGTCTAACCTTTGCAATGACCGGAGATATCAACTCTACCACCCTGAACGGGCCCTCGAACTTTGGTGCGAGCTTAGCCGAAAATTTATCGCACGCCTTTGCCGTACCCAGACTACATCCCCCTTCTTCGGTTTCCACTCGCGTTTCCGAAGGTTGTATGTTCGTGCTTGCTCCTGTGCCTCTCTTTCCATATTCAGTCGCGCCAACTCACACGTCTCTTTGATCCTTGTTATCCTTTCCTTCGGGGTTTCTTCTTTTATGGCTGATCCCGTTGTTGTCTCGTCGAATTGGTTTCCCGCCAGAATTGGCTCCCTACCCCACTTTACCATCTGCGCTTTGAACTTGTGGCTCGTGAATTGAGAACTTGTCAATGAATACCAGCAACATGTTATTTCCATGGCTTGATCTTGGTAATGGTACGACGAAGTCCACGCAGATCGTTTCTCCAGGTGCATCCGCTACATTCGTCAGCATTTTTCCTGCTGCTTGTCTTTGTGATACCTTGTACTGTTGGCAGGTTGTGCATCTGCTTGATTTCTCTGTGCATTCCTGGCCAATAGTACCGGTTAGCTATCCGATGTTTTGTCCTTCGGACTCCTAGGTGCCCCGCCGTGGTTGTTGCATGACTCTCTTCCAGCACTCGTGCTCTTTGATATCTGCTTACACATAGTTTCCACGGTTGTGCGTCTTCGTCGGCCGCCCACGACGGTACGTGTCTATATAATCTGCCTCCTTCGAAGCAGTAGTCTGGCAGACGGCTTGGGTCCTTCCGGATGTCCAATATTTTCTCTCGGATCCATTTGTCTTCTTCGATGTCCATACTCTGGTCTTTTTCGTGGGGTTGTCTTGAGAGAGCGTCCGCCACTACGTTCAGCATGCCTCTTCGGTATCGGATTTCCAAGGAATAGGGTTGCAATGCCAATGCCCATCGTGCCACCCGCCCCGATGGGCTTTCGATGGAATTAAGCCATTTTAAGTCAAGGTGGTCTGTGATAACTACGAAGTGATAGCCTTCCAGTTACATCCCCATCTTGTGAATTCCCCAGTGTATGGCGAGGCACTCTTTCTCGGTTGCGGAGTAGTTTTGTTCTCTTTTCCGATGCGTTCGGCTTGCGTACGAGATTACGTGCTCTCCTTCCTCGTCTTCCTGCGTTAGTACGGCTCCTAGTCCGCAATCGCTTGCGTCAGTTTGGAGTATGAATGTCTTTGTGAAGTCCGGGCAGGTGAGCACTGGTGCTTCAGTTAGTGCCCTCTTCAGTTCTTCGACTGCGTTTTCATGTTCGTCCGTCCAGTGGAACTTCGAGTTTTTTTTTATCAACTCGACTAGCGGTTTCGCGATCTCCGATATGGATATGGTCCATTCGTGGAACTGGGTACGCGTCTCGTTCCGAGTGTGTGTTTAGCTGTCTGTAGTCTATACATAGCTGGTAGTCTATACATCCACTGGTTGTTCTTCTTCCTTACGAGCACTATTGGTGAGCTGTATGCCGAGTGCGAGGGTTCTATCAGGTCTTGTCCCATCAGCTGCTCGACCTTTTCGTGCATTATTTTCTGCTTGCCGGGTTTTTTGGGTAATACCGCTGTTTTATGGGTCGGTCGTGCTTCATGTAGATTCTATGTTTTGCTATGTGACTTGTCCCTGATATTCTTTCCATTAGGGCTGCAATTGTGGTGACTGAGCTCCCTCACGTAATCTTTGGCCGGCTTTTGTACGGATTGTTGCCTCCTCGTGATTTGTTCCATTCCCCGTTCCTGATAGTCTGCTGGCACATAGTACCTCTTGAGCTCTGTTTTGAGCGTCGGCCAGTCCGGCATTTCTACTGGGCTCGTACTCCACCAGTCTAAGGCCACCTCTTTCAGTATGACCACTGCTGCTGCCGTAACGTGGTCGAGCCCTATGTCGTATGCCTGTGCCATTTCCTCGATCCTGGTTATGAATTCTAGGGCGTTTCCTGTCCCGTCGAACGGTTCATTCCACTCACGATTAGTGTTGATGGCTGCCGTTCGTTCTCCCGCTTTGTTTCTGTTCTCCTCTTTGCGGGGTTCTTCCTCCCTCGGCTCGTATTTAGGTTTGTTGTTTCCCTGTTCTTGTGTAGGTTGATGCCTGACTTCCAGGTGTAACCCCGCTCTAGGGTTGGGTGAGATGCTTCGTGTGTGTCGCTGACTTATTTTTCGCAGTCTCTTGTTTCTTTCTTCGTCGTGGTTTCCGTTCTTGATGTATTCGGAAAGCTGGCGTCGGAGATCTTCTACCAGTTGTTCTGGTTCCATTCGGAATTCCCTGACGTACCCCTCCAATTGGGTTTTATTCAGGCTTGTCACCCATCCTCGGGTTAATTTATCCGTCGCGGACATGGTTTATTTTGGGTTTTTTAAGGACTCAGGAACTCAGAACGTTGGGCGCCAGTGTAACGACCCTCTTGTAGGTTGCGCGGCTTAGCTCGCCGAGGTCGGGGTTCACACAAATTTGTAAAAGTTCTGGCCCCTTGAGTCCCAATACACCCAGTAAGAACGCGAGATATTCAATTGGATTCTATTTTATTTAAAGAGTAACTTCCTGAAAGAGAGCGTGCGACTCCGCGGGAAATGCGGTGAGTCGGCTTGTTGGTACCCTGTGTAGGAGATAAGCGGAGATGACTCCGCGGCTTGGCTCGAGTGGGTCGACCCTGTGATACTCCGTGTTGCTCTGTGTTCTCTCGTGTCGATTTTGAGAACTCTCTTCGTGTCTCTCTGTGTATTTCAGCGTTCTTTTGAGTCTCTCAGTGTTCCTCGACGTGCCTCTGTGTTTTTCTGTGTGACTCTGTGTATCTCTGAGTTACCCGGGGTGCCTCTGAATGACTCTGCGTAACTCCGTGTGAGTCCGTGTTAAGTTAATGGGCTGGGACGTCCGCGTTTCTGGAGCGGTGTAGTCGCCCTGCAGGTACCCTGTACTGGTTTTTCTCCGGGGTATGGGCTTCACGGTGAATGGTCACGGATGAGGCTATGGCGGCGAGTCCGGAATACTTGCGTCGCGGCGGCGATCGTCGGGACCGAAGCTCGCACCGTCAATCCTACTATCTGATACCACCGATTCCCTCCCTCCGCAATACCTTGCTATCAAGAGCTAGACCTTGGCACCTTCGTGCTGTATCGCATGAGGTCGGTTACAGGAACCTTGCTCCGCTACCCTGGTCCACCTCAAGATCTGCTGGCAAGAGCTGATCTTGGCCCCACGGCTGTGCTACTGTGCTTGAGCTCGGTTTCAAGAACCTCGCCCCGCTACCCTATTCTCCTCAAGATCTTGCTATCAAGAGCTAGACCTTGGCCCGGTTCTAGTTCTACTTATTAGTTACTAACTACTGTTCAAAAATTCACCCAGATGTGTTCGGCTCGACTGCTTCGAATAAGTGAACTTGCCCTCCGCTGTGCGTCGCCTTATATAGGCCGCGATCAGCTGTGCCCCCAATTCGATACTCGATTATTCTCGATAGACGCCAGGGTTACCATATCGATGGGTGTGGCCGATAGCCGTCAGCTGTTCAGGGCTGGTGCCCTGCTTGTTGAGGCGTTGCCAGATTTCCCTTTTATTTCAGTATTAACAGTATTTGAGCGCGTCTTCGCGTCACACTAGGCTACATTGGAAGACGCATACTATTTGAAATCTAATGTGCTGGTGATCTGACATAGTGATCTCACTTGCAACGTGCCAGCTTGAGACAACGGACAACATATTTATACTACAGAGAGTTAAGTCAAGGACATCCTCTCTAATCGTATTTGTAAATGTAGGCTCGCTGCCCTGATTTACTAAGCCTACGTTATTACTAATAATGTATTCAAGAAGGCACTCAACTCTTTTGTTAATGTCACTGCTCCCCCAGACCATGTGATGCGCATTGGCATCGTAGGCGATTATCCACCTGAGCCGGTTCCTCTGGCAGTGCTCTATCAGGGCACAGGTAGCCGCCGTAGGTACATCCTCCGAGTCTCCGGGCAGGAGACCAGGCCAGCACTGCCTCCTGCTCGCCATGGGCAGTGGGTATTTTACCCTAAACTACCACAAGGTCTTTAGTGATGAACTGTGAAACTGTGTACGAATGTTGAATTTTTGTTAATTAACAACGCCGCTCTTGGGCGAGGTTGGTCGTTTGCATAGAGCAGCATGTCCATTGTAGTGAACCTCTCACAAAGGATGTCGGATGTTGCCTTTGCGTGGTGGAGGTTCGCTTGGAGACATCTAAGGTGTCTACGGGTGTTGAGAGGGAGTGGGGGGGAGGAGTGGGGAGGACAGGACATCAGTCCGCCCTCTTGCGTCTCCTGGCCGCCATCTTCCGGCCACGATTTGTGCCTAGAAGGGCCTCCTTCTCCGGTGTGCGCCTTGCACTCTTGGTTATGAGCCAGGTGCCTCTGGCAGTGCGCGTGGTTACGCACGTGATGCGCCCATAGAGTGGAGGCTGCTGATCTTCCGCGATGCTGCGGACTGGGCATATGGGCAGTGCCGTGTGGTGTCAAAGCAGCCATATCAGGAGCACTGGCCTTGGAGTAGGTAAACTTCTCCGGTGCGGGAACGGGCATACAATTTTTCCTGTATTGGCGGCTTGTTTTTCAATTCCTGACTTTGTAAAAAACTTAATGATTTGAAATGAATGTATAATGATTAATTATTCTTCAAAAATATTAAATGATGTAAAATTGAATGAATTGAATTTTGGAACAAAAAGTGCATAAATAATTGAAAATTGGTTAAAAATTTGGTCAGGAAAAAAAATTTTTTTATCTTTAAAATTTGTTCTCCTTTTGTTTTGAAACATTAAATAAGCACCATATTAGCATTTTCAGAAAAAAGCAAATGAAAAGTATTTTTCCAAATTGGATAAAAATTTGTATAAAAAACTGCCTTAAAAAACATTCATCTTTGAGTATAAAATGTACTATTTATCACACCATTTAGTATGACCAGTCAATCGAAAGGTACTAAAACTACCACTGTGCGACGTGTTCGCCTCGAGTACTGAAATCCTTCAGTACGAAGCCCGATATCCAAAAGATGCGATAAATGTTCCAAAGAGATGTGTTCACTCCAAAGGGCGCCCATTTTCCGAAGGCAGTGTGATCCTGTAAACTCGCTCTCTCTGTCTTCGTCTTCCACGACACTTTCGTGCATAGAGCTTCCAATCCGCTCTCACAAGATAGTTTTAAGACATCTATTTCATTCTAATATACCTCCGATCGAATAAGCACCTACGCACGTCCCGTAATATCCCGAAAGTTTCTTCCGTGTTATTACTTATCGGGTGTTTCAAAATAAAGCAACCCCCTCCGAACACACAGTTTTGTATTTTCTTCAACATTCAACGATCGTATGACAGCTAATGATATAGTAGTGCGATTTAGAGAATATATACAAAGCACAAAACGGCCATGTCTCAAAATATATGAAAAAATTTTGAAAACTGGTGAAGTTATAATCTATTTCTTCAACATCCGATCGTTCCTATAGCCTTAGAAAATTTTTAAGAAAAATTATAACTTCCAATTTTCAACATTTTCATAAAATTGGTTTTTGCCAGTTTTCAACATATTTAAACCCTATTGAGAATCTCTGCAGTTTAACAATGTCAGACAATTAAATAACGATTTGGTTGCAGAGTGTGAGCAAATATTATAAACTTATATAGAGAGGCCGTCTACAATGCTTTGACAGCACTACGCTTGTAGGCAATGCGAAAAAGGGAAAGAGCGATACGGAATTACTTGTTATATTTTTAGATTTCGTTTATAGGGCACACAATGCATAAATGTAAGTGCGTTTTGCTTGTATGTATGCACGAACTCGACAGCACATTTTGGAAGAAATTTCATATTTCAATCAAAATCAAGTCGAAGCCGAAAATACTTCGAAACTCGTATAGGTTTTGCTGAACATGACATAGTAAAGTCTGTGGTCGTGATGGATAAATCATTGGTTATCGTCAATGTGGTCAACAGTGGGCGATTTGGCCGATCTGGCGAAAGGAAATCAAAAAAATTTGTTCTTGAAATTTACCACATTTTTAATTCCCGCCGATAACTAAATATGTAATTAGCACAATTTTATTTTTGGTATTTTAATCGATAAATTTGATCAGCTGTGAGCTTTCAAAGTTAGCAAATGTTTTCACTGCAATCATAATAAGAATTTCCAGCGTACTTTCCTGGAAATTAAATTCTTTGCAAAATTTAATTTTCGAAGTTTTTTTTGTTTACACAAAGTCAGGTATGTAGTAAAAAGAAAGATAAACGTTTTGTGATATGTGATAATTGTATTATTAAATGGTGATTAAATGCGGTAAGCTATAAATGACCCCTTTGTGAATAATTGTGGAATAAAACTATATATGGCCCGTCCTTGCATGTGATAATTGTCTATACTTTTTGAAGATATGAATCGTTTTCTGATCAAAATGTCCAAACTTTGCCGCTCTTAATATTTTTCATATTGAAGAATTATGTCAGTGGTCCAGAAGCGCCCTTTTATACCCTGTACCGTAGGTACAAAGGTATATTAATTTTGTGCAAATGTATGTAACAGGCAGAAGGAAGCATTTCCGACCCCATAAAGTATATATATTCTTGATCAGCATCAACTGCCAAGTCGATATAGCCATGTCTGTCTGTCCGTCTGTCCGTCTGTCCGTCTGTATGAACGCCTAGGTCTCAGCAACTATAAGAGCTAGAGCCACCAAATTCGGTATGTAGGTCGGAATGTTTTGCACGCAGATCAAGTTTGTTTCAGATTTAAAAATTTCCTCCACTCCCCGCAAATCAAAAAAACGTTTTCCAGCCACAAATATTACCATAGATCTTTCTTTTTGTGCATAGGCATGCATATGTAGAACATGTATCAATACCGAATCTGGTAAAGATCGGGTGAAAACACACAAGTTATTTACTTATCAGTGTGCTATCAGCTAGCAACAGGAGCATCCCAAAAAACAACAACAAAACTGATGAGCGCAAGAAACTAACTCCCGTGCGCAAAAAGAGAGAGGGTTATCTCTATCTCTGTCTTGCACACGCAAGTGCATGAGATGGTGGAGGTTTTGCAAAGAGCGAGTTTGTTTACATTTCTCTAATAGGCAAAAGTCGCGATCAGCTGACTTTTGTTTATCGTTGTCAAAGACATGACAAAGGAGAAGCGTAAAAAGGATGAGAGCAACCAAATGGCTAGAAAGGTACAGAGAGTGGGTCTCAGTCTTATAAATGTATGTATGTATGTACATATGCAAATAAAAACATTCTTATATACTTGCGAATTATTATGTATGTTCATATGTATGTTTATTTAAATTTTAACAAGGAGATGTTTAGATAACTCTTATTTTAGTAATATATAATCAACTCAAGTCGACTCGTAGGTCTCTTTTTGACCCCATTGCAATTGCATTGGCCTCCACGTAGTGTTCCTGGTTACCGATTTTATTTATAATCGGGGAGCTAATTGGAGCGGCGATATATTTTTGGTACAGGGCATATAACAGACGTTCACGAACGACTGTAGCTTTCTTACTTGTTTCGAGTATGGCATGCTGCTTTTGGACAATGTAAAAGAGGGCGAATTATCCGAATCTGATTGGAGCAGCGACTCAAATAATTGTTTTATACTTAAAAATAAATAAGAAGTAAAAAAAACATAATTTTTAAAAATTAAAAAAAAATATTTTTTAAAATAAAAATTAAATTAAAAAAAAATTTAAAAAAGTAAAATGCGGGTTCTACCGCTAGCGCTATAGAAAACATTTTTTTTGTATGAGATGTTTCCTCTGTATATTCATATTCTTGGTGGGAGCTAATAAGCAATGAAACCTTTTTAGGGCTTGGGGAAGGATATAAATTACTAAAATAAAACAAAATAATTTAATAATTAAGAAATGTATTAAGATTAAGAGGCAAAATTAAAAATACTCATATACTTATGTCTTAAAGACTTTTTAAATTTACTCATATATTATTATTATTATTATTATTATTATTTTATATTATTATCAGGGGGTGCCATGCAAAACACAAAAAGGTATTTCCGCTAAACCAATTTCTAGATGCCATACAACATCGAATAAAGCTTTGTGTTTTTAGTTTTTTTAAAAACCATTCGAATTGGCTGGCAGGGTTGCCATGTTGCCAGATGAAATCACTTACGTGTTTGATTAGCAAACATTTTATTTAAATGGTTGTAAAATGGTCGGTTTTGGGTTATTTTATTTATCTGGCAGCACGGCGTAAACTAAGTACTAACTCCAAGACCTTTCCTGGAGAGGACGATATCTTCTGATATCGTCAGACTGGCCACTCTCGACTTCAGCTCCGCTGCGCAACAGATGCTTGCGGCATCAAAATTAACATTTTATTGTATTTCTTAGGGGTTTCTACCTTGTGTGGTAGAAAAATCGATTTTTTTTGGCATTTTGCATTGATATATCATTCTAGAGTCCGCTCCAAAAATTTAAATTCATTTGGTTATCTAAGGAATTACGGAACCTATACCCTTAAAAACAGGGAGCACCTCAAAAAAAAAAAACACCTTAAAACAGGGACTGAAGCAAAACTTCAAACGCGTTTTACTCGAAACTACATTTTTTGACTTTGCGGAAGTGATTCAAGCCAGACGAGTTGAGCAATCGCCACAAAATTTAAAGTATCGTGTATTAGAGGCTTATCCATGGCCTGTACCAGAATCTTTAAAAAATATTGAATATTTTTCATTTTTATATTTCAATTAATATTGAAAAAAGTGGTAAAATCGAGTTTTTCATTTAAAATCGCATAAGTTTTTCAATTTTCATTTTTTTTCGCAATTCTAGTACCAGCCAAGGACAAAAGTATACAAAGTAAGAATATATTTCATTTTTGTGTTTCAAATCATTTGGGGCAGCAGCAGGACTTCCGAGAGTGGTAAAAATTCGGTGGGCGCGCCGCCATTGCTCAATGCCCCCTTCCCCCCTGTGCATATTTCTATTTGAAACTTTTTTGTACTTCAACAATAAGCTTGTAGATACACCTGAAAAAATTATTAGTGTTTATCTTCAATACATTCCACTAAAAAATTCAATAAAAGCACGTTTTTCGACCACACAAGGTAGAAACCCCCTAAATTAAATAAAGCAGTAACTACATAAGTTACTATAGCTATTAAAACTATTTTGTTAATTAATTAAGTTTTTTTGCTTTTATTAAAGGTTGGCGCGAAAAGTTGCTCGACAGCTTTACTAGGTTAGGTTAGGTTAGGCGGTGACTAGCCCGGCATAGAGCCGGGCCATCCACTCGAGCCTCAAGGAGACCCTTGTGATGCCGCATAGGCTAGATCCCCCCCGTCCGCTGCAGGAGCTCATGGGCCAATGACCTACGTGAGAGAGGACCAACCCGATCCTTGGATGAACCGGGTTATCTGCCTCGGTGATGTTCCGCTTAGATCGGCGAGATCTAAGAGGGTGAAGAAGCCCAGGCACTGCAGTCTTCGTCTGCTTAGTGCCGGGCAGTGACAGAGGAGGTGGAGAACGGTCTCCTCCTCCTCCTCATCTCTACAGCTTCTAGCAGAAGTCGTTGTGGTGCACCCGCAACCTGGACGCATGCGTTCCAAGCAGCCAGTGATCAGTAAGAGCCCTAATGGCAAGGGCGCAGCTTTCCCTGCTTAGTGACAGTAGCTCCTTGAGCGTTTTGCTGATCGGCGGGCCAGATCATTCTATGGCGGCAGGAGGTTAGGTTTTCCCATTTCCTGTCCGCGAGAAGGTGGCCAAGGGCAACTGACAATCAACCCCTCCCGGTTGGAGAGGGAGGTTCCCCGACCCCTGCCACATCGGCAGCGCAGTTACCCTCGGCTGTCCCTATGTCCTGGGACCCAGATGAGGTGGAGTGTGACTGCTCCGCCATCTCGTGAAGAGATTTGGGGCAGCCGTTGATGGTCTTCGAGTTTGAAGAGATAGCTTACAAGTGACTTCAGGGCAGCCTGACTGTTCGAGGACTATGCAAATAGAGGCGCCAGCCCCGATTGAGGGGAGGAATGATGAAGGGCCTCTTTGAGGCGGAAACTTCCGCCTAAAAGACGCTACAGTGGTCGGGTAGCCTAAATTAGACGCTTAATCCCAGGTGTTCAGAGAATATACCTCCCCCCTCCCACCCGGCCGTCCAACCTAGAGCCATCCGTATAAATGTGAAGGGACCCTAGTGGTCCAGGTGGTCCTAAATTCCCCATTCCCGTTCTATCGGGAAATGGAAACGGAAGGGTGTGATTAGGTGTTCGCGGAGGACACAGTAGTCAGTGTTCCCTCAATAAGGTGTGGAAAGCTGAGTCGAGATTCGTGTGTCCGAAACTCGTCCTTCTCCCTAAACCCGCGCCATTCAGCCATAGTGCCGAGAGTGCCGCGGTCATCTCTCCCATTATTTCAATTGGGAGGATGTCCAGGAGAACGTCCAAGGCGTCTCCAGGAGTCGTGTCAGGCCGCCTGTCATACAGATCTCAGCCATGCGTTGGATTTCCCCTAAGTTGCCCAAGCAGGTGGGCCGCTTTAGAGCTGGCCACCAGATTGCCACTCCACATAGGAGTATCGGGCGGATAATGGCCGTGGGTACAACCAACGGACTATTTTTGGGGTCATTCCCCATTTTAGCCCGATAGCCTTGCGGCAGGTGTAGAGCGCGATTGTGGCCTTTTTGGCCCTTTCGTCCGGGTGTGTAAGGGACCAATCGAGATTTCCCTGTCTAAGATGAGACCAAGATACTTGGCCTGATATTTAAGGGGTAGGGGCACCCCCGCAGAGCTTGGGGGGTACCATATTGGGGGATTTTGTATTCCCAGGTAAAGGACCAGTTCAGTCTTCGCGCCGGGTTTACACCCAGTCCGCATCTGGCAGTCCAATCCGCCAGAAACCGAAGGCTGTTGCTCTTCCTATCCCAAAGGGTTTGCGGGAATTTTTCCCGTGAACGCCGGGGCAACATCGTCCGCATAGGCCACCATTCGGCAGCCACCCTCCTCTATGCCCTGTAGCAGTTCATGACCGCCACATTCCATAGGGAGAGGGAGAGGACTCCGCCTTGGGGTGTGCCTCTGTTGACTTGTCTGGAGATGGTTACCCCCCAGTGTTGCCTCAACCGTTCTGCTGCGCAGTATCCGGTCAATGAGACCCAGCTTAGTCAGTGCCGTCGTGATTGAGCCTGGAAGATGTTGTTGAAAGCGCCTCAAATCTAGGAAGGCGACAAGTGTGAATTCCTTTTCGTGGAGCAATTTTTCTATTAAGGTGGTGAGAGAAATGGAGTGCTGTCTCTGTCGATCTGCCTCTCTATACGCATGTTGGCATCCAGATAGGGACGATTGGGGAATGTTAGTTCTGAGATGCAGACCAATGAGTCTCTCCAACGTCTTGAGTAGAAACAGAGGAGAGACTCATCGGTCAGTGGTATCATCGGCGTGCAATGCGATGGCTTGCCTGCCTTGGGGATGAAGACGCGACTCTTGAGCGGAGCCATTCACCGGAATGACCCCTGTGTCGAATGATCGAGAAGATCAGTCGAAGCCAGGAAGTGGACAGATCGGCTGCGTAGCATAAGCTGTGGAGGAATCAGCCATCCACCCTGGGGATTTATATGGGCTAAAACTGTTTATGCCCATTTGATGTTCCTGTCACTAAGAAGGTAGTCCATGTCGGACGGACCCGCCGTGTCGGGGGGGTTAGAGCGGACTGCTCTGAGACGAGCTAGCAAGGAAAGTGAGCATCCAGGAGAACGGCTCGGAGCTTCCACTGAGATCGTCCAGCCATCATCGGGACGCTTGACAAAGCCCGGGTTGGTGGGCGTCGTCGAAAGACCTTCCGCAACCCTAGACGCCTCTGAGTAGTCCCACTGGATTCCCCTGAGCAAAAGTCGGATGAGGCCCTTCTTTTTGACCTTTCTTAATTCCCTGTTATATAGGGCCAAATTTGTTTGTATAGGCGCCACGATGCGTCAGTGTATCAACTCTTTGGCCTTGGTTGAAGGACTGCCTCGTAGTCTTCTTGAGGCTACCGTGAGTATTCTTTTGCACCACCACGTGTGGCTTCTTCCCAGTCTTCCCCCATTCCTGCCACTACGGGGACAGGACCTATCCAGAGCCGTGCTACAAGCATCGATAAAGGTTTTAACAAGGCACTCCAACCCCTGTGGACTGTAGTCCAGGTTGGTTGGGGGTTGGGGGGTTTTAGGATGTTATTCAACTGGGATCTATATTTCACCCAGTCAGTCATTCGGGGTTCCGAAAAGTGACCCGGTTGAATCTATCGAAGCCCAGCGAATTGGATGTACCTGTGGTTTGGAGAAGGAGGTTTCTCCAGCACCCTCCACGACTTTAAAGTATCCCTAAGAGATTCAGAGAGAAGGGTGCGATATCTAGTACCTCCCTGCGGTTTTTGATGATGAAGGTGGGTTCGTCCCCCGAGTTTCCCACCAGTAAATTGATGCAAGGATAACGTCAAAAAGACTCACCCTGTCACAGGGCCAGTGCTGCCCCACTGATGGTGATGGGCATTGGCGTCGCACTGATGATCAAGTCCACGCCCAGCTTTTTTGCTGTCCTCGGTGACTTGCCTCAGGGTTGGGGGGACGGGGTCCTGATCGTGCCCCAGGTATGCGGAGCATATCCGAGGGATCCATTTGGTCCCTCTAGACATGCTGTTAGAAGTCTTCATTGCTGAAAAATAGGAAGCATCAAAAGGGTTAAGTCCTTCTTAGCGAGTATGCAGGCTCGCGTTTACCTGTTGTAGGCCGCGTACAGCCTATAACCAGCTGCCCTCAGCCCCAGGATTCTGTCGCCACAGATCCAGGGCTCCGCATGAGGACAGCATCGGTGCCACCTTTCCGCCAGGTGGTCGAGTAGAGCAGCGGAAGTGCACGCATTGTGGTGGAGGTTTATTTGCAGGAATATCAGAGACATTCTGCTTCTGACCTCCAGACATACATGCCGATGTCCGAGGTCGGCCTGCCTCCTCCTCGACATCCCAACTTTCGCGAAGGCCCTCGCCAGTTCGCTTCCATCGGAGACGTAGCCCTCCAGAATGTCCTCTTCATCGGACAATCCTGGCGCTCTCGATATGAGGACCCTCCAGGTCAGGGTCCTCTTTTCTTAGGCCTGACTTGGCGTCGGCCTTGTAGACGCGCACGGCCACTCTCTCAAAGCCGTACCGAAGTAACCCCCCGTTCTTCGCCAGCACCCAGCTGTCCCCTCATTGAGAGTCAGGACAACCTGGCGCCTCGACCAACGGCCTCCTCGACCTTGGCTACTCGCCAGTCGGAGAAGGGGTGGGCGGGATTACTCAACCGCAGCAGCTTGAGTATCTTTAGCCGGTTCCGCCGGTTTGTGAGACAGCCATGCTCTGGCTCTGGGCTTGCTGGGGATCTTGTCCTGTCTAATACATGAGCTTCGCGCCTGGGTACACTTCACCCAATCCCGGGATCGCTCTCTTGTAGAAGGTGACCGACTCCGCGTCTTCGCATGCGATCACCTTCACGCCTCGGGGTCATGCCAACTCCGTATCCTTCACAACGGGGCAGTGCACCACCCGACGCCAGCAGCTCCACGAACTTATTGTGCAGTTCCCCAACAATCCAACGCCACTGATCCCTCGGGATCTGTCCGTCACTGGAGCCCTCGTCCACCACTCCAATCAGATCTTGCCTTTCGTAACCTCGGCGAAGGACCGCTGCGGCTGCACCCTAGAACGCTTCGGCTGCGGCGGGGCTGTACCTCCGTAGACCGCTGGCGCTTGGCGGCGCTCCTGCCCGCGTCTGTTCTGGTTTGTTGGGCGTTGGGCAGTTGCCTTTCCCGCCTTGACAGGCTGGAAGTCCGGCAGTATGCCTTTCGCCCAATTGATAAGACCCGTTTAATTCCGTCCGCCTAACGCTTTGTTAGCACGCGAGGATGAAGGCCGCTTTTCCTACGCTCATGAATTGCGTCTTCTTCTTCCTCTGCTGCTGCTGAGCCGAGCTTCCTGGGTTGGATTTGCTTCGAGCCGCCCGCGGTCACGTCGAGGGACTTACCCCTGATCACGCTCGGCGGTCCCATTGGCTCACCCGTCCCAGTGGCACCGGCTTTCGATCGAGGCGCTCCGAGGAGCCCTCTTCCTTCTGAGCACTCGACGCTGTCTGCCTCGAGTTCTCATTGAGGGGGTGTCCCCAGCCGCCTTTAAGGTTTGGCGTTCACCTACGTTTGCTTTTTTTTTGTTATTGTAATTCATTGTTGGTTCCCACGAGTAAGGATGGGGATGTCCTGGCCATTGTAGGCCCGCATACCGTGGTAAGCCTATTAAACTGATGGGCCGGCCGGTCCACCAGAGTTCGGCTGCCACTAGAGTCCAAGCACCCCCGGACACGCATCCCCGGCATATGCTGTTCCACCTTGATTGGGGTACTTTTTGGGCAGGAGTTTTCTTCTCCTGCCCGACTACCATTCGTCAGCATCCTCAGCAGAGACATGATCTACTGGGACCTGCTTCCAGCCGTCTCCTCAAGGGGAGAGTATAGTCGCACTTCCACCGCGGTGGGGGTGATTTCACCCGGTTAGTCCTCCTGTCCGCCCAAGGCTGACGGCTGACAGCGCCGATTTTCGGAACCCGATTTCGTAATTCTTCGAATATATCGATGTGGTAAGCATCGAATTGACGTCAAGTTTAGTGTTTTCAAATACTCAAAATATTTTTGTGGAAGTGCTATGGCACTCGGAATTATTTTTCAGGGTTTTTTCAGCGGAAGTGGTTT